>JAIQCV010000041.1:0-43300 GCA_020496765.1 Gossypium stocksii | reverse complement strand
TATCAACTATAACACATTTGCCTAACAGATTTAACACTTTAATCTTAAATTCTGTATTCTCAATAGGTATATTCATGCTAGACACCAATTTCATGCACACATATGAATGAGTAGAACCGGGGTCAATTAAAGCAGTAACATTAACATCATAGGGAGAAAATATACCGGTGATCACATCGGGTGAGGAAGCATCTTCACGCGCTTTAATGGCATAAGTTCTAGCCAGAGCCCTTCCTTTAGATTTAATTGCTAAATCTCTTACCACGTTCTTGCTGCTTGCTTCACTCCCAGCTTTTCTTGGATACCTTCCTCTCGAATTCGCACCACCTGCTTTTGTACTCTGAAATTTTTCTTTTTCAATTCTCTCTGGTTAGTCTCTAATAAAATGATCCGGAGAACCACATCAGAAACATTCATTTGCTCTACACGGACCAAAATGATTTCTACCACACCGCTGGCACTCGGGCTTAACAAATCTTGAATTCCCTACACTAGCTGCCGAAGTAGTCTGGGACTTAGGACCCACATTTTGCTTCCTAGAATTCCCATATGATTGTCTAGCTGAAACTTGGGAACGAGGATTCATATTTCTTGATTTTCCAGGTTGCTGTGAGGGTACATTGCTCATTGGTCTTTTCTTCCAATTTCGTGTCTCAGATTCTACCTTTTTCTTCTCTTTAAGTATTTTTTCAGCCTTGCAAGCTCGATCGACAAGTACCACCATTTCTTTTAGTTCAAGAATCCCAACAAATACCTTGATGTCTTCATTGAGCCCGTCTTCAAATCATCTGCACATTTTGGCCTCTGTAGGAACATATTCTCTAGCATACTTACTCAATCTGACAAACACTCTTTGGTATTCAGTGACTGTCATATTGCCTTGCTTCAGCTCAAGAAACTATTTACACTTCTGATCAATAAATCTTTCACTAATGTATTTCTTCCGAAACTCTTCTTGAGAGAATTCCCAGGTTACTCTCTTTCGGTACCACAGAAATCAATGTCTTCCACCAATTATAGGCTAAATCCCTCAGCAAAGATATTGCACATTTCAAGCATTCTTCCAGTGTGCAAGACGGTTTATCAAATACCCGGATAGAATTTTTAAGCTAGACCTCTGTTTTCTCAGCTTCATCATCCATATTAGCTCTGAATTCTTCGGCCCGTAGTTTACGAATTTTATCAACTGGAGTTCTATGGAATTTCATTATATCCACACCTTGAGGCATCGGGGGTACAGGTTGAGGAATTGTGGGAGGTGGGGGAGGTTGTACATTCGGGTTCGTACGAACGAACTCAATGTACCATGCACTCATCATTTGGAGAAAGGCTTCTCGACCCCTTTCTCCTCCTCCCTGACCAACAGTAGGAGGTGGATTTTCAGTCGGTGCTGCCCCTTCAGCTGGAGCTGGCGTATTACTCTCTACTTCATATGCCACAGCTGGATCGGGATCCATTAACTATATAAAAAAAAACATTTAAATGGTCAAAAGTCGTCACACTATCACAATATACACATATGGCATGTATAGCGAAATCCATACATAAAACACGTTAGTCCGAGAACTGACTAAACCTACTTCGATACCACCAAATTTAATACCCTCTTACCCGAGACCGTCGCCGGAGTCGAGCTTGAGGTGTTACTAAACTTATTTCATCACTGTGTAAATTTTAAATCAACTAATTAAATTTTCGTAGCAAGCTATCTTTCTACGTCATGGTCGCTTAAAAAATCATATCTCGAGTTACAAAACTTGAAATCAAGATCCGTAAATTTTCCCTGAAGCTAGACTCATATATCTATCTACTAATTTTTTTCTAGTATTTTTGGTCAAGCCAATTAGTACACTTTATTAGTTAAATTTACCCCTGTTTCAGAACTCGACTGCATTGACCTCTGCTCACTACAAACCACTTTTCTCTCTGTACAAAATCTATTAAAACTAGACTCAATAAGGATTCTGAACATATAAAGTAAACCTCCTAATTATTTTTTTACAATTTGTGGTGAATTTCGAAAGTTGGAAAAGAGGATCCAGAAATTGCTCTGGCTCTGTCTCACTAAAACTCAAATATCTCACAACATATAACTCCTTTACAGGTTTCGCTTCTTCCATATGAAAGTAGACACAATAAGCTTCAATTTCATGTTTAATTAATCACCTAGTACGGTTTCTACTATTTTTAGTGATTTTTCAAACTCACGTCACTGCTGTTACAACATTCTGTTTTATGACAAATTTTCACTTTTCTATGGAAATTTATGAACTATTAACACTTTGAACATACATGGTCTCATACATGATCTAAATTAACCATTCCAAAGACTAATCATTATCAGGTATTTTCTCAACCAAACCACAACCATATCGCAAGATTAATTACACAAAACAAGTATATTGCTATACATGCCATATTTGAGTTATACAAGCCATTTTACCAAAATAGTTCTTTGGATAGTGTGAACGAGCCTTCGACCTATCCCGATTCCTGACTCGGCTTGTCCAAAACTATAATGAATGAAAAGGAAGGAGTAAGCATAAATGCTTAGTAAGTTCACATGCAAATAACAAGTAACATAACAAAGCAATTCTTCCAAACAACACTAGCAAGGTATCTCCAAAACATATATCACATTTCTAATCGTCATTTATCATCTTACCACATTATTGTTGTTGTATCAAGTTTCAACCCGAGGGTCAAGTACATACCTGTCCAAAGTATCCATTTCACAACACTTATCAAAATGATACTTGCCTCTTGAGTGTTCTTCCATTTCACCAGAATTTTACCCGTTGAACACCTCGGAATATAACTCAGATACATGGATAATTTACACATAAGTGCCACATATATAATCAAGTAACCATGTAACTCGCCCATAAACGAACTCGGACTCAACTCAACGAGCTCGGGCATTCGCATCCATAAGTGAACTCAGACTCAACTCAACGAGCTCGGATGCCTAGTTACATCTCACGAACTCGAACTCAACTCAACGAGCTTGGATGCCTAGTTACATCTCACGAACTCGGACTCAACTCAACGAGTTCAGACATTCGCATCCATAAGTGAACTCGGACTCAACTCAATGAGCTCGAATGCCCAACCATCCTAGTGACATGTCACTTGTATCCTAATCTATTCCCAAGGTTCAAACGGGATTTTCCTCAATCACACATTTCCCAGTCGTTCTCCTCGGAATATCGGAACCAATACGTTGCTTGTATCTCATACTTATCAATTTAATCACATACTTTTCATACCAATACATAATATTTCACAAAGCATAATATTCATAATTACAAGTATCATATCATATAAATAGCATTAAATCACTTAAAATAGCAATTACGTTACATTATTTACACATGAACATACCTCGATACCAAAATATCAACAATTGAGCCTATTCCTCGTAAACTTTGTTTTTCCCTCGATCACGACTTGAATCTCGTTTCTCTTTATCAAAAATAACACATTTAGCTTATTTAATACTCACATTTATCAAAATGGTCCTTGACCCCAACTTTACCAAAATTACAAATTTACCCCTAAACTTTTGTATATTTACACTTTTGCCTCAAAGCTCGGAAATTAAATTTTATTCCAAATTCTTATGTTTTAAGACATGCTGATCACTGTTTTACCATTAGCAAGCTCAAATTCCAACTACAACATGCACTTATGAACAATTGGTATTTTTACCGATTAAGCCGTTCTACTCGTTTTTACTCAAAACCGAGTAGCACAAGTTGTCTAACATAATCCGAAACCTCATATTCTATCATAAAACATCAAAATACAGAAATTTCACCTATGGGTATTTTTGCAAATATGAACTTTAACTTAAATTATTGCTAACATAAGCTTTATCGAGCTACCGGGATCACAAAAATATAAAAATCATTAAAAACGGGGCTTGGATGCACTTATTATGAAGCTTGAAAGTTGAAGAAACCCTAGCTATGGTGAAGAGCAAGATTCGGCAGCAACCAACTAAAGAAGATGATCAATTTTGTGTTATTTTTCCCATTTTATTCCATTTAATATCCAAATGACCAAAATGCCCTTCCTTAGTAAACTTTCAAAAATTCCCCCCATGTCCAATTTTTGTCCATGAACTTAGAAATTGGTCAAATTGCTATTTAAGACCTCCTAATTAATATTCCAAGTCAATTTCATACTAAAAACTTCTAGAATGCAAATTTTTTAACTTATTCGATTTAGTCCCTAATTTCAAACTAAGCACTTTATGCATAGAATTTCTTCACGAAATTTTCACACAATCATGCCATCATATCATGAACCTCAAAATAATTAAAAAATAATTATTTCTATCTCAGGTTTGTGGTCACGAAACCACTATTCTGATTAGGCCCTAATTCGGGATATTACAACTCTCCTCCCTTTAAGGATTTTCGTCTTCGAAAATCTTACCGGTAAACAAGTGTGGGTATTGATTTCTCATAGTTTCCTCGGGTTCCCATGTAGCCTCTTCTACTCCATGCTTTTGCCACAATACTTTTACAAGAGCAATACTTTTGTTCCTTAGTTGTTTGACTTCTTGAGCTAAAATCTTAATCGGTTCTTCTTCATAGGTCATGTCCAGTTGTAATTCAATTTCTGTCAGTGAAATCACATGTGAAGGATCCGAATGATACCGACGTAACATAGACACATGGAACACATCATGAATCTTCTCTAATTCAGATGGCAATGCTAACCAATAGGCTACTGGTCCAACTCTTTCAATTATTTCATTCGGCCCGATAAAACGCGGACTCAACTTACCTTTCCGTCCAAATCTAAGAACTTTCTTCCAAGGAGACAAATACCTTATCACCAACTTGAAACTCAATTTCTTTTCGTTTCAAATCTGCATAAGATTTCTGTCTATCCGAAGTAGCTTTTAAACAATTGCGGATCACTTTCTCTTTTTCTTCAGTTTCTTTTATTAGATCAACTCCATATATCTGATTTTCCTTGAGTTCAGTCCAATACAAAACATCTGAGCATATCTTCAACAATCTGAATTACTCTCTCTGATTGTCCATCAGTTTGTGGATGAAAAGTAGTGCTGAAATTTAACTTCGTACCTAACGCCTCTTGTAACTTTTGCCAAAACCGCGAGGTAAATCTCGGATCTCTATCCTAAATGATTGACAATGGTATTCCGTGTAGTCTAACAATTTCTCTGACATATAGTTCAGCCAACTTGTTAAGAGAATAATCTGTACGTACCGGAATAAAATGAGCCGACTTAGTTAATCTGTCAACTATTACCCAGATGGCATCTTTCTTTCCTGGAGTCAATGGCAACCCTAAAACAAAATCCATAGTAATCCGATCCCATTTCCATTCAGGAACCATAATACGCTGAAGTAATCCTAAAGGCACTTGGTGTTCAGCTTTCACCTGTTGACAAATTAAGCATTTGGATACAAACTCCGATATATCCCTTTTCATTCCATTCCACTAATACATTTTCTTCAAGTCATTATACATTTTCGTACTACTCGGATGAATCGACAAACAACCATTATGTGCTTCCTACAAGATCTTTTGAATCAAGTCCTCATTCTTCGGTACACAAATCTGATCCTTAAAAATCAAGCACTCATCAGAACTGATTCTGAAATCTGACTCTGTATCAACCTCACATTGCTTTCTTTTGGTTTGCAAGCCTTCATCGCTTTTCTGAGCTTCACAAATCTCTTGTAAAAACATCAATCTTGCTTTCAACTCGGCTAGAATCGAACCATCATATGACATTTCCAACTGAGTGCTCATAACTCTCAAAGCAAACAACAACTTTCTGCTCAAGGCATCAGCAACTACATTTGCTTTTCTTGGATGGCAGTCAATCACAATCTTGTAATCTTTCAACAATTCTAACCATCGTCGCTATCTCAAATTCAATTCTTTTTGTGACATCAAGTATTTAAGACTTTTGTGATCAGTATATACTCAATACTTTTCACCATATAGATAATGTCGCCAAATCTTCAAAGCAAACACCACTGCCGGCAATTCTAAATCATGAGTCGGATAATTCTTCTCGTGAGGTTTTAACTGCCTCGAAGCATAAGCCACAACCTTTCCTTCTTGCATCAGTACACATCCCTAACCATTTAGAGAAGCATCACTATATACCACAAATTCTTTACCTGACTCGGGCTGCACTAACACTGGTGCCTCTGTTAATAACCTTTTCAATTCTTCGAAACTCCGTTGACATTCTTCTGTCTACTCAAATTTAACATCCTTTCAGAGTAATCTAGTCATAGGAGCAGCAATCATAGAAAATCCATTCACAAACCGTCGATAACAACCAGCTAGCCCCAAGAAACTCCTAACTTCGAATACATTCTTCGGTGGTTTCCAATCAACAATAGCTGAAATTTTACTGGGATCAACCCGTATACCATCACCTGAAACAATATGACCAAAAAATCCAACTTCCCGAAG
Organism: Gossypium stocksii; assembly: GCA_020496765.1. Taxonomy (NCBI): domain Eukaryota; kingdom Viridiplantae; phylum Streptophyta; class Magnoliopsida; order Malvales; family Malvaceae; genus Gossypium; species Gossypium stocksii. The sequence continues at coordinate 36,826 of JAIQCV010000041.1, read as the reverse complement.
CCAAAATTCACTTTTACTAAACTTGGCATATAACTGCTTGTCTCGCAAGGTTTGCAAAACTATCTTCAAATGTTCGGCATGCTCTGTCTCATCTTTCGAATAAACCAAGAAGTCATCTATAAATACCACAACAAACTTGTCCAAGTATGGTCAAAATATATGGTTCATCAAATCCATAAATACTGCAGGACCATTTGTTAATCCAAACGCCATAACTAAAAATTCATAATGACCATATTTTGTCCTAAAACCAGTTTTAGGCACATCTGACTCTTTTACCCGCAGCTGATAGTACCCAGATCTCAAGTCAATCTTTGAAAACCACGTCGGTCCTTTCAGCTGATCAAACAAATCATCAATTCTCGGCAACAGATACTTGTTCTTGATTGTCACTTTGTTCAACTACTGATAGTCGACACACAGTCTCATTGAACCATCTATCTTTTTCACAAACAATACAGGAGCACCCCAAGGCAAAAAACTCAGTCTCACAAAGCCTTTGTCGGTCAACTCTTGCAACTGTGACTTTAATTCTTTCAGCTCTGTTGGTGCCATTCTATACGGAGCAATCGAGATCGGACCTGTTCCCGGTATCAACTCTATACCAAATTCTACTTCTCTGACTGGAGGTAAACCCGGCAATTCCTCTGGAAATACATTTGCAAACTCACATACAATTGGCACTGATTCCACTTTCTTTTCAATTTCTTTTGTATTCAACACATACGCTAAATAAGCTTCATAACCCTTTCTCAAATATCTCTGAGCCGACATTGAAGAAATCACACTAGACAATGCCTCTGATTTATCTGATTCAACCCGCAGAGTTTCGCCATTTTCACACTTTAATTCAATAACTTTCTGTTTACAATTTACTATAGCATCATGCAATGTCAACCAATCTATGCCCAAAATAACATCAAATTCATCAAATGGCAACAACATCAAGTCGGTTGGAAAGTAATAACCCCGAATCATTAAAGGACATTTCTTGCATACTTTATCAACTATAACACATTTGCCTAACGGATTTGGCACTTTAATCATAAATTCTGCATTCTCAATAGGTATATCCATGCTAGACAACAATTTCATGCACACATATGAATGAGTAGAACCGGGGTCAATTAAAGCAGTAACATTAACATCATAGGGAGAAAATATACCGGTGATCACATCGGGTGAGGAAGCATCTTCACGCGCTTTAATGGCATAAGTTCTAGCTGGAGCCCTTCCTTCAAATTTAACTGCTGAATCTCTGACCACATTCTAGCTGATTGCTTCACTCCCAGCTTTTCCTAGATACCTTCCCCTCGAATCCACACCACCTGTATTTGTACTCTGAAATTTTTCTTTTTCAAGTCTCTCTGGGCAGTCTTTAATAAAATGATCCGGAGAACCACATCGGAAACATTCATTTGCTCTGCACGGACCAAAATGATTTCTACCACACTGCTGGCACTCGGGCTTAACAAATCTTAAATTACCTACACTAGCTGCCGAAGTAGTCTCGGACTTAGGACCCACATTTTGCTTCCTAGAATTCCCATATGATTGTCCAGCTGAAACTTGGGAACGAGGATTCATATTTCTTGATTTTCCAGGTTACTGTGAGGGTACATTGCTCATTGGTCTTTTCTTCCAATTTCGTGTCTCAAATTCTACCTTTTTTTTCTCTTCAAGTAGTTCTTCAGCCTTGCAAGCTCGATCGACAAGTACCACCATTTTTTTTAGTTCAAGAATCCCAACAAATACCTTGATGTCTTCATTGAGCCTATCTTCAAATCGTCTGCACATTTTGGCCTCTGTAGGAACATATTCTCTAGCATACTTACTCAATCTGACAAACTCCCCTTCGTATTCAGTGACTGTCATATTACCTTGCTTCAGCTCAAGAAACTCTTTACGCTTCTGATCAATAAATCTTTCACTGATGTATTTCTTCCGAAACTCTTATTGAGAGAATTCCTAGGTTACTCTCTCTTTCGGTACCACAGAAATCAATGTCTTCCACCAATTATAGGTTGAATCCCTCAGCAAAGATATTGCACTTTTCAAGCATTCTTCCAGTGTGCAAGACAGTTCACCAAATACCCGGATAGAATTTTCAAGCTAGAACTCTGCTTTCTAAGCATCATCATCCACATTAGCTCTGAATTCTTCGGCCCCTAGTTTACGAATTTTATCAACTGGAGTTCTTTGGAATTTCATCATTTCCACACCTTGAGGCATCGGGGGTATAGGTTGAGGAATCGGGGGAGGTGGGGGAGGTTGTACATTCAGGTTCGTACGAACGAACTCAGTGTACCATGCACTCATCATTTGGAGAAAGGCTTCTCGACCCCTTTCTCCTCCTCCCTGACCAACAGTAGAAGGTTGATTTTCAGTCGGCGCTACCCCTTCAGCCGGAGCTAGCGTATTACTCTCTACTTCATCTGCCACAACTGGATCGGGATCCATTTACTAGATAAAAAATCATTTAAAAGGTCAGAAGTCGTCACACTATCACAATCTACACATATGGCATGTATAGTGAAATCCGTACATAAAACACGTTAGTCTGAGAACTGACTAAACCTACTTTGATACCATCAAATGTAACGCCCTCTTACCCGAGACCATCGTCGGAGTTGAGCTTGAGGTGTTACTAAACTTATTTCATCACTATTTAAATTTTAAATCAACTAATTAAAATTTCATAGCAAGCTGTCTTTAGTGATTTTTCAAACTCATGTCACTGCTATTACAACATTCTGTTTTATGACAAATTTTCACTTTTCTATGGAAATTTATGAACTATTAACACTTTGAACATACATGGTCTCATACATGATCTAAATTAACCATTCCAAAGACTAATCATTATCAGGCATTTTCTTAACCAAACCACAACCATATCGCAAGATTAATTACACAAAACAAGTATATTGCTATACATGCCATATTTGAGTTATACAAGCCATTTTACCAAAATAGTTCTTCGAATAGTGTGAACGAGCCTTCGACCTATCCCGATTCCTGAGTCGGCTTGTCCAAAACTATACTGAATGAAAAGGAGGGAGTAAGCATAAATGCTTAGTAAGTTCACATGCAAATAACAAGTAACATAACAAAGCAATTCTTCCAAACAACACTAGCATGGTATCTCCAAAACATATATCACATTTCTAATAATCATTTATCATCTTACCACATTATTGTTGTTGTATCAAGTTTCAACCCGAGGGTCAAGTACATACCTATCCAAAGTATCCATTTCACAACACTTATCAAAAAGATACTTGCCTCTTGAGTGTTCTTCCATTTTGCTAGAATTTTACCTGTTGAACACCACAGAATATAACTCGGATACATGGATAATTTCCACATAAGTGTAGGATCGCCCGGTGCCTCCAAGGCGCAGCGGAAAATTAGAATAATAAATTTTACCGGCGATCCATACCATGGATCCATGTGTAAGGAACGAATCGGGGTGATAAAGGTTTCGAAATTACCGAAACTTCAATCTGAGTAGACAGCGACGCCAAGGCAACGGGAATCCTGAAGCACTATCGAACCAAGCCGCAACCTTTAACGATGTCGGCCTCTACGTAGTCCACCCAATTGACAATGAACGGAAATCTCTCAGAAACTATTTTCAGAGAGTATCACTTTTGACGGCTGCTAGGCCTTACTTTTATGGTTTCGGGATTGCCTATGTATATCCCCTTTAGGGTTTTTTACCCTTGCCATATTTAAAACTTTGTGTTAATTGGTATATATTCATAATGAATATTTATTGCCATAAATAATCCGAATCATAATAATCGTTATTAAATAAATATAATAACGTTTAACCGAAAATTATAATTACGTTAATTATAATAAAGATTTCGGTAAACTATATTTATTTAAATTTATATATATATGAACCAAAATCATATATTAGAAAATTATGTTCTTGATTATGTGTACAACATCCTTGTACATATAGTATGTTCAATAATTTGATTGCCGAATTTAATTAATTCTATAATTAATTTAATTCATGCGACAACCAGACACAATACCAACTATGTTTTACTCCGTTCATTTCAATTAAAAGGTGTGACCCTATAGGTTCTTGTAACATTAGCAGTAATATTAGAACTATTCTAATATTACAAACAATGAGTGGCATCTAGCAATGCATCATTGCTACCTAAGTTACAAGAAGTCATGATTCGACATAACCTTTTGTGATTAACTTTTCATGCATTAATCCTTAAGTCCAATATCTTTAGAATAGACACAAGTCATGGAATAGTCACACTTGCATAGTCCATCCTATGTTTCTTGATACCTTGAGTAGACTATGATATACAAATAAGTATGACATCTCATATCAACTTATTTGAGCATGGCCATGCATTTCTAGTCTCACTCAATCAAGTGGCCTGAGATATTACTCCTATTATGTAGGAGGGACTTATCCTATATTGATCAACCATATCCCTCTACATAGATTGTGGTATATCCAACATTAGTCTTAATAGAACAACCAATTACAGTGTTCGTTTGACTATATCAAAATATACAACTCACGATGTTGGAATGATGATGATCTCAAGTATGAGGATCATATACATATTAATCACTATGAGTAATATTGTGACAATTACATAATAATCCAAGAAACATACTCATAGCGGGTCGGTCCAATATGTTGTTCTCTAACACACACATTCATGCATTGATTCTGATACTCGATATCAATGACAACTCTTTATCATCAATCAACTACATGTTAGTCTCAATGCATTATTATTGTCCTAGCCAACAATAATACTTGACTAAGGATCTTTTAAGAGTAATCATATTATTCTTAGGACATTATTATAAAACAGTTTATTTATGCACACAGAAATGAAACTGAAATAATAATGGCAAAGCCTTATATTAATAAACATGATAAATCAAGTATGTTGTTACAACCATCTCGTGATTGATCTTTGGGCATACTCTTACAATCTCCCACTAGCACTAAGACCAATCACTCATATATCTAATACCAAGTGACTTAGTGTGACGATCATGCTTCTGCTGTGTCAGAGGCTTGGTCAGGGGATCAGCAATATTATCATCTGTAGGTACTCTGCATATCTCTACATCTCCTCTATCGATAATCTCTCGAATAAGATGGTAGCGCCTTAGTATATGTTTGGATCGCTGGTGAGATCTGGGTTCTTTAGCTTGTGCGATGGCTCCATTGTTATCACATCGGAGTTCTATAGCATCTGATATGCTAGGCACAACCCCTAGTTCAGTAATGAACTTTTTGATCCAAACTGCTTCTTTTGCTGCCTCACTAGCTGCAATATACTCGGCCTCTGTTGTAGAATCGGCTACTGTACTTTGCTTTGAACTCTTCCAGCTCACAGCACCACCGTTAAGGCAAAACACAAAACCTGATTGTGATCGAGAATCATCCTTGTCGGTTTGGAAGCTAGCATCAGTGTAACCTTTTACACTTAATTCTTCCTCACCTCCGTATATTAGGAACGTATCCTTAGTTCTTCTTAAGTACTTAAGGATATTCTTGACTGTGATCCAGTGACTTTCACCGGGATCTACTTGGTACCTGCTCGTCATACTTAAGGCATATGAGACATCTGGACGGGTACATAACATGGCATACATGATAGATCCAATAGCAGAAGCATATGGAATTTTACTCATGCGTTCTCTTTCTTGTGGAGTTGAAGGACACATTTCCTTCGAGAGTGAAATACCATGTCTCATAGGTAGGAATCCTCTTTTAGATTCTTCCATATTGAACCTTTTCAATACTTTGTCTATGTATGTACTTTGGCTTAGACCTAGTAGTCGTCTCGATCTATCTCTATAGATCTTGACTCCTAAGATGTAAGTGGCTTCGCCCAAGTCCTTCATAGAAAAACAACTTCCTAACCAAGTCTTAATAGACTGTAAGGTAGGTATGTCATTTCCCATGATTAGTATGTCATCCACATATAGTACCAAGAATGTGATTATACTCCCACTAACTTTCTTGTAAACACATGGCTCATCTTCATTTTTAATAAAACCAAACTCTTTGATTGCATCATTAAAACGAAGATTCCAACTTCGAGAAGCTTGCTTTAATCCATAAATGGATCTTTGTAACTTACATATCTTTCTAGCATCCTTTGGATTGACAAAACCTTCAGGTTGTGTCATGTACACATCCTCTTCAAGGTTCCCGTTAAGGAAAGCTGTTTTGACATCCATTTGCCAGATTTCATAATCATGAAATGCAGCTATAGCAAGCAAGATCCTGATGGATTTAAACATAGCTACAGGAGAAAAAGTTTCATCATAGTCCACACCATGAATTTGGCGAAAACCTTTAGCGACTAAACGCCCCTTGTATGTTTGTACATTACCATCCATGTCAGTTTTCTTTTTGAAAACCCACTTGCACCCTATAGGTTTTACTCCTTCGGGTGGGTCAACCAAAGTCCATACTTGATTTTCATGCATGGAATCCATCTCAGATCTCATAGCCTCCAGCCATTTCTCAGAGTCTAGGCTCGCCACCGCTTCTTGATAAGTCCTAGGCTCATCTTGATCTAAAAGAAGAATGTCACCATGCATTGTAATGAGAAATCCATATCTCTCAGGTGCACGGCGTTCTCTTAAAGATCTACGTGGTGGTTGTGTTTCTACAGCAGTTACTTGTTCCTCAATTTCTTGTGGAATTTGCTGTTGTTCTATCTCTAGTTCGGTGGTATCTTGTGATTCTCGAATTTCTTCAAGTTCAATCTTTCTCCCACTTCCTTTTCTAGAAATAAATTCTCTTTCTAGGAAGACACCAGTCCGAGCAACAAACACTTTGTTCTCAGTGGGATTAAAGAAATAATATCCTTTGGTTTCTTTTGGATACCCCACAAAATTACACCTTTCAGATTTGGGTTCAAGCTTAGTAGACGTCTGACGTTTAACATAAGCTTCACAACCCCAAATTTTCATAAAAGACATACTGGGACGTTTCCCAGTCCACATCTCATATGGCGTCTTTTGAACCGATTTAGATGGAACACGATTTAGTGTGAAAGCAGCTGTTTCAAGTGCATGTCCCCAAAAGGAAGTCGGTAGATCAGCATGACTCATCATGGACCGAACCATGTCTAACAGAGTTCGATTTCTTCTCTCAGAAACTCCATTCCATTGAGGAGTACCAGGAGGAGTGAGTTGTGAGACAATCCCACATTCCTTCAAAAAATCATCAAACTGTAGGCTCAAATACTCTCCACCTCGATCAGATCGAAGTGTCTTGATAGTTTTGCCTAGTTGATTTTGTACTTCATTTTTGAATTCCTTGAACTTTTCAAGGGCATCAGACTTATGGCGCATGAGATAAATACATCCATATCTACTGAAATCATCAGTGAAAGTAATGAAGTAGTGAAATCCACCTCTGGCCTGTGTATTTATTGGTCCACATACATCTGAATGTATTAAGCCCAATAAATCATTAGCTCGTTCACTTTTACCAGTAAAAGGAGATTTAGTCATTTTTCCTAATAAGCAAGATTCACATACTTCAAATTGTTCGAAAACAAATGAATCCAAGAAACCATCTTTATGGAGTTTGGATATACGTTTCTCACTTATGTGGCCCAAACGACAATGCCAAAGGTAAGTTTGATTTGAGTCATTTATTTTAGATCTTTTAGTATTTATGTTGTAAATGGGATTCATTTGATCTAAAATATAGAGGCCATTAATCAATTGTGCCGAACCATAAAAAACATTATTGAGATAAAAGGAACAACAATTATTCTTAATTATTATCTCAAAGCCAATTTTGTCTAAACAAGAAATTGAAATAATGTTTTTAGTCAAACTAGGCACAAAATAACAATCCTCTAAAATTAAACCAAGTCCACTAGGCAAAGATAAAGTATATGTTCCTACAGCTAATGCAGCAACTCTTGCTCCATTTCCAACTCGCAGGTCCACATCTCCTCTAGCCAAAGTCCTACTCCTTTGTAGTCCCTGTACAGAAGTACAAATATGAGAACCACAACCAGTATCTAATACCCAAGAAGTAGTAGTTGATAAATTAATATCAATAACATAAATACCTGAAGCAGACGTTCCGCTTGCTTTGGCTTTCTTGATTTCCTCAAGATAGACAGAGCAGTTCCGCTTCCAATGTCCAGTCACACCACAATGAAAACAGTTTCCTTCCTTAGATACCCCACCTTTAGGTTTCAGTGCAGCCTTTCCCTTTCCAAGATTGGGCTTACCTTTGCCCTTGGGCTTTGTCGGGACTTTGGCCTTTCCCTTGCCCTTATTGTTACGGACCATCAGTACGGGCTTGGGTCCAACCTTTTTCATGTTGCCTTCAGCAGTTCGTAACATACTGAGCAGTTGTGGTAGAGTCTTGTCAATTTCATTCATATTGAAATTGAGAACAAACTGGCTGTAGCTATCCGGCAACGATTGCAGAATAACATCAGTGGCCAACTCTTGGCCCAATGGAAACCCAAGTTTAGACAAGCTTTCAATATAACCAATCATCTTAAGGACATGAGGTCCTACTGGGCTTCCTTCAGCCAGCTTACATTGGAACAAGGCCTTAGAGATATCGAACCTCTCTTGCCTTGCTTGCCCTTGATATAGTTCTTTCAAGTGCTCGATCATATCATAAGCAACCATATCCTCATGTTGTTTTTGAAGATCAGGATTCATAGTGGCAAGCATAAGACATCCGACGTCTACCATATCATCGAGATGCTTCTTATAAGCATCTTTTTCAGCCCTCGAGGCATTAGCAGGTGGTTCATCAGGAAGTGATTTTTCAATGACATATAACTTCCGTTCTTGTTTGAGGACAATCCTCAAGTTACGGAACCAGTCAAGAAAGTTCAAACCATTCAATTTGTCCTTCTCAAGGACCGATCGCAATGAGAGTGTATTAGTGTTTGCAGCCATAATATATCTACAACAATAAAATATGCATGTGAATAGATTTACCAAGTTTATATTAATCATTAAAAGGACTTTATTAGATGATGTTTCCCACTATTTCAAAATTAATAACCCTCATATATTAATTTCGGAAAGACTTTCTTCAAAGAATTTCTAGTGGGTCAAGGATCCATATTTCACCTTCTCTTAAGTCAGCTTTGGCTTTACTCTCAAGATTATGGTTTATTTAGGTAAGCAACACTTGCTAATTACATCATATGTAACTCCTACAATTTGGTGAACAACTCTTGTTCTAATCATCTTATGATATATCCAAATTACTTGCCTCTAGATTTCTAATCCTATTAGAGTAACCTAGTTAAGTCATTAACCAATTTTTAACCAGCGAATATCACTTGTTTATTCTTCGCGTTTAACCAAGATAAATACTAGTACTTCGCTTTGGCAAAACCTACATAGTATTGATCGAGGCTTTAACGAGGGCATAAATTGGAAGGCCTATATTGACTTAATATTTTAATTGAGGGATTTTATTAAAATGTTACATCTCACCAATTATGGTCTACTTTAGTCCATTTAATCTTTTAATTGATCTCATCAATTAGTGGGGTTTATTATTATTACCAAATTTGCATGCTTTAGACATCCATAGCATCTCATACATGAATAAGTAAAGCAATAAATAAATGCAATAGTTATAGCCCATAAACTATGGTGGTTCAACCCAAGCCAATGGGAGAACTAATAGGGAACCTAAAGGTGTAAGCCGTTTCATACGCTGTTGATCCACACTTGTCAGCCAATCTTCCTTCTCGTCTTGTCCATAGCAATTTTTACAAATTACAAAATTCAGAAACTCGTTTTACATACGAGGGAGTAAGATGAGAAGAGAAATACAAAAGAATAGTAGTAAGGCACGACACGCAGGCCGTATTTATAAAATTACAACCTTTTATCAAATGGGTCAACGGGCTATAACTATGCATTTCAAACACCGTGCATTTCAAAAATAACATGTACCATTCAACGTTTTGTTAAGCTTTACGTAGTCCACCCAATTGACAATGAACGGAAATCTCTCAGAAACTATTTTCAGAGAGTATCACTTTTGACGGCTGCTAGGCCTTACTTTTATGGTTTCGGGATTGCCTATGTATATCCCCTTTAGGGTTTTTTACCCTTGCCATATTTAAAACTTTGTGTTAATTGGTATATATTCATAATGAATATTTATTACCATAAATAATCCGAATCATAATAATCGTTATTAAATAAATATAATAACGTTTAACCGAAAATTATAATTACGTTAATTATAATAAAGATTTCGGTAAACTATATTTATTTAAATTTATATATATATGAACCAAAATCATATATTAGAAAATTATGTTCTTGATTATGTGTACAACATCCTTGTACATATAGTATGTTCAATAATTTAATTGCCGAATTTAATTAATTCTATAATTAATTTAATTCATGCGACAACCAGACACAATACCAACTATGTTTTACTCCGTTCATTTCAATTAAAAGGTGTGACCCTATAGGTTCTTGTAACATTAGCAGTAATATTAGAACTATTCTAATATTACAAACAATGAGTGGCATCTAGCAATGCATCATTGCTACCTAAGTTACAAGAAGTCATGATTCGACATAACCTTTTGTGATTAACTTTTCATGCATTAATCCTTAAGTCCAATATCTTTAGAATAGACACAAGTCATGGAATAGTCACACTTGCATAGTCCATCCTATGTTTCTTGATACCTTGAGTAGACTATGATATACAAATAAGTATGACATCTCATATCAACTTATTTGAGCATGGCCATGCATTTCTAGTCTCACTCAATCAAGTGGCCTGAGATATTACTCCTATTATGTAGGAGGGACTTATCCTATATTGATCAACCATATCCCTCTACATAGATTGTGGTATATCCAACATTAGTCTTAATAGAACAACCAATTACAGTGTTCGTTTGACTATATCAAAATATACAACTCACGATGTTGGAATGATGATGATCTCAAGTATGAGGATCATATACATATTAATCACTATGAGTAATATTGTGACAATTACATAATAATCCAAGAAACATACTCATAGCGGGTCGGTCCAATATGTTGTTCTCTAACACACACATTCATGCATTGATTCTGATACTCGATATCAATGACAACTCTTTATCATCAATCAACTACATGTTAGTCTCAATGCATTATTATTGTCCTAGCCAACAATAATACTTGACTAAGGATCTTTTAAGAGTAATCATATTATTCTTAGGACATTATTATAAAACAGTTTATTTATGCACACAGAAATGAAACTGAAATAATAATGGCAAAGCCTTATATTAATAAACATGATAAATCAAGTATGTTGTTACAACCATCTCGTGATTGATCTTTGGGCATACTCTTACAATAAGTGCCACATATATAATCAAGTAACCATATAACCCGCCCATAAGTGAACTCGGACTCAACTCAACGAGCTCGGATGCCTAGTTACATCTCACGAACTCAGACTCAACTCAATGAGTTCGGACATTCGCATCCATAAGTGAACTCGGACTCAACTTAACGAGCTCGGATGCCCAACCATCCTAGTGACATGTCACTTGTATCCTAATCTATTCCCAAGGTTCAAACGGGATTTTCCTCAATCACACATTTCCCAGTCGTTCTCCTCGGAATATCGGAACCAATACGTTGCTTGTATATCATACTTATCAATTTAATCACATACTTTTCATACCAATACATAATATTTCACAAAGCATAATATTCATAATAACAAGTCTCATATCATATAAATAGCATTAAATCACTTAAAATGGCAATTACGTTACATTATTTACACATGAACTTACCTCGATACCAAAATATCAACAATTGAGCCTATTCATCGTAAACTTTGTTTTTCCCTCGATCACGACTTGAATCTCGTTTCTCTTGATCTAAAATAACACATTTAGCTTATTTAATACTCACATTTATCAAAACGGTCCTTGACCCCAACTTTACCAAAATTACAAATTTACCCCTAAACTTTTATATATTTACACTTTTGCCCCAAAGCTCGGATATTAAATTTTATTCCAAATTCTTATGTTTTAAGACATGCCGATCATTTTTTTACCATTAGCAAGCTCAAATTCCAGCTACAACATGCACTTATGAACAATTGGTATTTTTACCGATTAAGCCGTTCTACTTGTTTTTACTCAAAACCGAGTAGCACAAGTTGTCTAACATAATCTGAAACCTCATATTCTATCATAAAACATCAAAATACACAAATTTCACCTATGGGTATTTTTCCAAATATGAACCTTAACTTAAATTATTGCTAACATAAGCTTTATCGAGCTACCGAGATCACAAAAATATAAAAATCATTAAAAACGGGGATTGGATGCACTTACTATGAAGCTTGAAAGTTGAAGAAACCCTAGCTATGGTGGAGAGAAAAATTCGGCAGCAACCAAATGAAGAAGATGATCAATTTTGTGTTATTTTTCCCATTTTATTCCATTTAATATCCAAATGACCAAAATGCCCTTCCTTACTAAACTTTCAAAAATTCCCCCCATGTCTAATTTTTGCCCATGAACTTAGAAATTGGTCAAATTTCTATTTAAGACCTCCTAATTAATATTCGAAGTCAATTTCATACTAAAAACTTCTAGAATACAAATTTTGCAACTTATTTGATTTAGTCCCTAATTTCAAATTAAGCACTTTATGCATAGAATTTCTTCACGAAATTTTCACAAAATCATGCCATCATATCATGAACCTCAAAATAATTATAAAATAATTATTTCTACCTTGAGTTTGTGGTCACGAAACCACTATTCTGATTAGGCCCTAATTTGGGATATTACAACTTGGGATACAAATTACAATTTTTTTGTTCGAACGTCGATACTTCTCAATTTTGTAGCTCTGATACCAAATGATGTGATCCACCTCAGATGATTGAGTCGAGTTCACGGATGTTGCCCAATCGTCATCAAGAAGTGTCGTTCACAAAGTGTTTAACTTGTTTTAATAGGCTAAGTAGGCTTAATGATGATGAAATGGTTTAAAGTTGGCTAAGTTTGTGATGGTAGGTTCGGCTAAGAAGAAGGATAGTAGTTCGGATAGGCTCGGTTAATTTAGAAAAAAAAAGATGGTTAAAGATAAATGTTGGAGGTGGACAATAGAACTTAAGCATCAAGAATGATTCGATACTGTAACAAGTATCGCAACGAGTCTTATATGGTTTAAGGTGGAAGATGGCTGATAGATGGATAGGAGAACACCACACCAAGAAATGGTGATAAGTTCAGAAACAGAGTGAGGTTGATGCCACTAGCATGCTAGATAAGTCACTCAAGATTCGCACGAAATTTGAGAGGAAGTTAACCTCATAGAAACAAAGTTTCATTTAAAAATTTGGCAAAAGTCCTTTACAATATAAATAGGCTAAGTATTTATAGTCTTACATGTGATAGCCGAATGAAAAAATGAATCCTTAAAGGCTAAATAATTCGGCTATAATAGACTAGAATGTTCTAGAATAAAATCATTAAATTTCTAAGTCCTCCACATTCGGCTGAATGGAGCTTCAATAGTCAGTGTCATGGTTAAGTAAAATGAGCTTGAATGATGATAAATGAATAAGAGCTCAATGGTCTTGGTCTAGGTTCGACCATGGTCATGAATGAAGCATTGGTGATGTGTTGTTTGGCCGAATAGGTGTGTACCTTAATGAGGTCCTTGAAGAACCATTTTGTATGTGAACAAAGGTCATTGAATAGTCACTTGCATGTGAATACTATCAACTGAATGGCCACTAGGTGTGAACAGCTTGATGAACCTTGGGAAGACATTTGACCAACTTGAGGAATTAAATAGGTTCGTGTCTCTTGGTCAAATAGACACTTGGGAGACTCCAAAAATCATCCCTCCATTCATGAATTCGGTCATACATACATTCTCCCATTCGTTGCATTGTACCGTTCTTGAACTTGCATTAATATCCCTTCATGCATTCAGCCACGCCTACAAAAAGGATGAACACATTAAATCCTTTATAGATTTTGCTGAACATAGTTGAAACATCATCTATACAAAATAAATAATAGATTAGGACAAATTAAAGTCATTTAATTGTGGACTAACTAATGTATTAAATTCGGCTAGCTTGAACTAAGTGAAAACAGGTGATGAACTGATTTGAGCTAGGGAATTTAGACATGAGCTGTATCAAATCGATTAAAATAACACACAAACTTAATTTATTTAAATGATAACAGAAATGAGTTGAAATAAAACTAAGTTGAGCTCAAACGAGCTGAATTAAGCTCAAACGAGCTGAATTAAGCTCAATTGAGCTAATTCAAGCTGAATGGAATTAGGTGAGCTGGAGATGAGCTGAAATCAACTTACACTATGTTGCAAGGAGTGCGTGCTTATATCATGAGCTATCATTCATCCCTTTCCAAGTTTTGACTCATCACAAACACATTTTTCAATATCTTAGTATCACTTTCAGCATTTTCGAAAATAGCTGGGTTAGAAAGCATCTCTTTCTCAACAAAGCAAATTTTGTTAGAGTTAGGAGACATCACACTATCACAGGTAGTAATATGGCATGTATAGTTAGACTCACATATGCTATGTTAGTCCTAAAATCGACTAAACCATAGCTTTGATACTCGTGCTCTACACTAGAACAGGATACAAGGCATTACCGAACTTAAACACAAGAGATCATACAAAACTGGGCCATAATTTCCATCCAAATTTAAAACTTTTCACATTCATTCCCATTGTCCCTAAAATGAGCCTACGAGGCCCAAAAACTTACTTTGGAAGCATTTTAGGACTAAACTGAGTGCTCCCAGAAATTTTACAAACTTATAAAATTTGTTCCCTAAACAGGGGTCACACGCTTGTGTGGATATATGACACCCCGTCTTGGTAGGCCGTGTGGTCACGCAAGCCCGTGTCCATACTCCGTGTAACTCTCTATTTATGACATCATCGGCCAAATGAAACCATAAGGCCAAGCCACATGCCCATGTGCTAGGTCGTGTGCTAGGCCGTGTGACAAATTAAATTCTCGCAAAATAGGTGTAGACTTCACATGCCCGTGTACAAGGCCGTGTCGTCCACACGTTTGAGACACACACCTGTGTTTCTGCCCATGTGCTCCATACTGGGCATTCTGTTTCTCAAAATTAAGGTGCAAGGGACACACGGCCTGTTCACATGCCCATGGGGCAGACCGTGTGTCACACACGGCCTAGACACACGCCTCTATGTCTACTCATGTGGACAACTTTAAGGCTATTTTCCAAGACATTTGCCACCCTGAAACACAATTACACTTGCACTAATTCAACAACATATAACTTGACATAATTAAGCCATCAAACATCCACAGTCAATACATCAACACACCATTCACATGCTACATCTATCATACATGAACATCACATACTTATCCACTTAAACCATGTAAACTTACACATCTAAGAAATGCATCATCACATGGTCATAAATATACCCAAGGTTAGCCAACTTAAATAGCCAAATATGCCAACATTTACAAGCCATTTCAAGCTCAAACACACTACTAAAATGATCCAAAACACTTGGCTAGTCCTATCAAAATCCTTTTGGCTTTGATAACCAAAAAGACTTATACATTTCCTAACCAACTAACCTATACATGACATATAACCTTATTCACAAATCTTTTAGTACCACTATGATATTTGGATAGTGTGATGAGAACTTCGATAACTTCCAACCTGAGCGAGTCTTCGAAATCCTATAAGTATAGGAGAAATAACACAAGTAAGCTATAAAGCTTAGTAAGCTGATATGAAAATAAACACAACTTATCAAGTAAGCACTTTTTAAGAAATTTCATTACTTTGATGTACTCTTATTTGATTTCATCTTTATACCATAATTCCAATCATGTAATTAACCAAAGGTTTCATGAGCTTATCTAATTCCATGTTTTTATGGATCAAATATCTTGTATCAATTTGTCCACATTTATACATGCATAATTGAACATTAATATAATTTTATTTAATCCAATATCTATCACAAATACTTTGGCCAAGATAAACCATGTAAAATCTCATCTTATAATGGTACTTTGCACACTACGTGCCATACTTGCGTATAATTAAAAACAATTATAACTCATATCTCATATATCCTTCAATTCATAATATAATATAACCAAGTACACACATTATGGCATGAAGCATACTCATACACAAATCTTTTTCTCATTTTACATACATGATATGCTATAAGCTCACCATTTACTTTCATTCGATTTTCACATATATTTGATACATACCTGGTTTACTTAATTCAGTCTCACTTACATTCTCGTCTTGACTTTGTTCATTGAACATTTGGAATATTAATTGATATTAAGAATTCATGCAGATAAGTGCCACATATGTAGCCAAGCTACCACATATCTCATAACAAATATAGGCTCACTCTCGAGCTATCCACGGGTCTGCTCACACAAACTAATGGTCAGTATGTAACTACTCAGTGTTGCTCACACAAGTTGTTGGGCATCCGCAACACATGCTGAAGTACCCAGCCGCTGTTAGGACGTATAAGACCAGTACTTGGATCACATATGCATAGTATAATGCGATATCCCAGATATGGTCTTACATGTAATCACATATTGATGCCATAGCCTAACTATGGTCTTACACGAAATCTCATACTGACGCCATGTCCCAGACATGGTCTTACATGTGATCACATATAATATAACGATGCCATGTCCCATATATGGTCTTATACGAAATCACATATCCTATACTGTTGCCATATCTCAGATATGGTCTTACATGGAATCACATATCATACACCGATGCCATATCCCGAATATGGTCTTACACAGAATCACATATCGATGCCATAGCCCTGCTATGGTCTTAAACGAAATCATATATTGCCATGATGGTCTTTTTTATCAATTCATTTTTCGCTATAAAACGATCATGATCGATCCTGCATTTTTACTCATTTTGAACTTTTACTTTAAATTTTACAATTCATTCAAATATATAATATTAATGCATAATTAACACAAGCCAATAACATTTCTTAACATACGAACTTACCTCATCTGTTGTATCGACGAATTAGGTAGACAAATTCGAAACTTTGTTTTCCCCGTTCTAATTTCAAGCCTCAGTTTTCTTGATCTATAACATCAAATTTAAATCATTTAATCATTATCCTATTCAAAACAACCCAAAATCACATTATGGCAAAAATTACATTTTTCCCCTAAAGTTTCACATTTTTAGCAATTTAGTCCCTAGGCTTATAGCAGCCCACATTTTTCATTTATTCACATTTTCTACACATATTTTTTAACTTTTACAAATAAGCCCCTTTTTGACATTTTCACCGAAAATCACTTGGTAAAAGTTATTTATCTTATGACTAACATGCATTTTCTACCATTAGACATCAAAAAACATGCATGTATAACGTTGGTAAAATTTTAAACTTTTCTAATACTTCAAATTAGTCCTTGAAAAGGATAGATTAGGTTACTAGGATTTCAAAAACGTACAAATCATTAAAAGGGGGGCTAAGACGAACTTACAATCGAGCTTGAAAGCTTGACAAACCCTAGCCATGCCTTCCTTAGTGATATTCGGCCATAGGAGAAGAAGATGGACAAGATTTTGGCTTTATTTTGGCTTTTTAATTCATTTAATTACCAAAAGACCAAAATGCCCTTTTAGCCTTTCTATGAAAATTTACCCTCCCATGTCCATTTTTGTCCATCATGATATAATGGTCTAATTACTAAACAAGGACCTCTAATTTTCAAATCCATTTCAATTGAACACCCAAAACTTCTAGAACACATATTTTGCACTTTTTGCGATTTAGTCTTTCTAGTCAAAATGGACCCTCTATCGATAAAATTTCTTTACAAAACTTTCATACATGCATTCAATCATACTATAGATCTTAAACCTTTATCATAATAAAATTTTCTACTTCAGATTTGTGGTCTTGAAACCACTATTCTGACTTCGCTCTAAATCAGGCTGCTATACTGTGATGGTCCATGAAGGTATTATTTTGGGACATAGGGTGTCATAGTGAGGGATTGAAGTGGGCAAAGCAAAGATAGAAGTGATCCAAAAATTGCCACCACCAACTAGTGTTAAGGGTATTAGAAATTTTTTAGGAAACGTAGCATTTTACAAAAGATTTATCCAGCATTTTTCAAAAATCTCTAAACCCTTGTGTACTTTACTTGAGCAGAATAAACCTTTTATTTTTTATGATCAATGTTTGCAAGCTTTTGAGGTGCTCAAGAATCGACTTGTAGCAGCATTGATTGTGGTTGCTCTAGAGTGGACATTGCCCTTTGAACTCATATGCGACGCCAGTGATTATGCTGTAGGAGCAGTTTTGGGTCATAGGAGAAATAAGGTACTACATGTAACATATTGTGCTAGTAGGACTTTGACAGAGACACAGCTAAATTATACCACTACAGAGAAGGAATTACTACTAGTGGTCTTTACATTCGACAAATTTCATTCTTATTTAGTGGAAATAAAGGTCACAGTCTACACATATCATTTGGCTATCAAGTACTTGGTATGAAAAACAAGATGCCAAGCTGAGATTGAGTAGGTGGATACTCTTGTTATAAGAGTTTGATTTGGAAATTAGAGACCAGAAGGGAACCAGAATCAAGTGGCTGACCATTTGTCAATAATTGAATTAAGGAATAAAGACGAAAGCAAAAAATATATTAAGGAAGAATTCCTAGATGAACAGTTGCTCAATGCCAAGGCATTACCTTGGTATGCCAACATAGTAAACTTCTTAGTAAGTAGTGTAATGCCACCTGACTTTGATGCTTAAAGAAAACGAAAATTTCTTCACTATTCCAAATAGTACTATTGGGATGAACCATTCATATTCAAGCATTATGAAGATCAAATAATTCAGAACTGTGTCCCTAACAACGAAATGCATAGTGTCTTACAACATACTCAGCCCCATATGGAGGACATTTTGGAGGGATGAAAATAACTTTCAAGGTACTTCGGTCAAGATTTTACTGGCCAAGTTTATTTAAAGATGCTCAAGAATTCTATAAGTCGTGTGACCGTTGTCAGAGAATAGGAAATGTGTTTAGGAGACAGAAAATTCCATTGCAAAGTATACTAGAGATTTAACTTGTTGATGTATGGGGAATAGACTTTATGGGTCCATTTCCACCATCCGTAGGCAAGCTATACATACTTTTAGCAGTAGACTTTGTTTCTAAGTGGGTAGAAGCAATAGCCCTAGCTTCAAACGATGCTTAGTCAGTATTGAAATTTTTGCATAAGAACATTTGTACACGATTTGGTATATAGAGAGCAATTATCAGTGATGAGGGATCCCATTTTGATTGCAAACTGATGGCCAATGCCTTGCGCAAAATTACCATGGCATATCACCCTTAAACAAATGGCCAAGCTAAAATTTCTAATAGAGAAATTAAAAAAATTCTAGAAAAAATGGTGCATCCTCTTAAAAGGACTAGTCTACTATATTGGATGAAGCTCTATGGGCATACCGAATTGCATTTAAAACACCACTAGGGATGTCACCTTTTAAACTTGTTTACAGTAAGCCATGTTATTTACTTGTTGAACTTAAGCATAAAGCATTTTGGGTGATTAAGAATTTGAACATAGATTAGGTTGTTGCTGGCAGTAAGAGATTGCTAGAGTTGAATGAAATGGAAGAGCTTCAAACACAAGCATATGAGAATGCTCGTTTGCATAAGGAAAAAACCAAGCAATGGCATGACACTAGAATTTTACCAAAGCAATTTAAACCTGGACAGTGGGTATTATTGTTTAATTCCAAGCTCAAATTGTTTCCTGGTAAGTTAAAATCTCGATGGTCAGGACCTTTTGAAGTAATTCAAGTGTATCTGCATGGTGTTGTTGTTGTTAAAGACCTATGAATAGGGGCTATATTCAAGGTTAATGAACAACACTTGAAGCATTATTGGGGTGCTCCTACTGTAGGATCGCCCGGTGCCTCCAAGGCGCAGCGGAAAATTAGAATAATAAATTTTACCGGCGATCCATACCATGGATCCATGTGTAAGGAACGAATCGGGGTGATAAAGGTTTCGAAATTACCGAAACTTCAATCTGAGTAGACAGCGACGCCAAGGCAACGGGAATCCTGAAGCACTATCGAACCAAGCCGCAACCTTTAACGATGTCGGCCTCTACGTAGTCCACCCAATTGACAATGAACGGAAATCTCTCAGAAACTATTTTCAGAGAGTATCACTTTTGACGGCTGCTAGGCCTTACTTTTATGGTTTCGGGATTGCCTATGTATATCCCCTTTAGGGTTTTTACCCTTGCCATATTTAAAACTTTGTGTTAATTGGTATATATTCATAATGAATATTTATTACCATAAATAATCCGAATCATAATAATCGTTATTAAATAAATATAATAACGTTTAACCGAAAATTATAATTACGTTAATTATAATAAAGATTTCGGTAAACTATATTTATTTAAATTTATATATATATGAACCAAAATCATATATTAGAAAATTATGTTCTTGATTATGTGTACAACATCCTTGTACATATAGTATGTTCAATAATTTGATTGCCGAATTTAATTAATTCTATAATTAATTTAATTCATGCGACAACCAGACACAATACCAACTATGTTTTACTCCGTTCATTTCAATTAAAAGGTGTGACCCTATAGGTTCTTGTAACATTAGCAGTAATATTAGAACTATTCTAATATTACAAACAATGAGTGGCATCTAGCAATGCATCATTGCTACCTAAGTTACAAGAAGTCATGATTCGACATAACCTTTTGTGATTAACTTTTCATGCATTAATCCTTAAGTCCAATATCTTTAGAATAGACACAAGTCATGGAATAGTCACACTTGCATAGTCCATCCTATGTTTCTTGATACCTTGAGTAGACTATGATATACAAATAAGTATGACATCTCATATCAACTTATTTGAGCATGGCCATGCATTTCTAGTCTCACTCAATCAAGTGGCCTGAGATATTACTCCTATTATGTAGGAGGGACTTATCCTATATTGATCAACCATATCCCTCTACATAGATTGTGGTATATCCAACATTAGTCTTAATAGAACAACCAATTACAGTGTTCGTTTGACTATATCAAAATATACAACTCACGATGTTGGAATGATGATGATCTCAAGTATGAGGATCATATACATATTAATCACTATGAGTAATATTGTGACAATTACATAATAATCCAAGAAACATACTCATAGCGGGTCGGTCCAATATGTTGTTCTCTAACACACACATTCATGCATTGATTCTGATACTCGATATCAATGACAACTCTTTATCATCAATCAACTACATGTTAGTCTCAATGCATTATTATTGTCCTAGCCAACAATAATACTTGACTAAGGATCTTTTAAGAGTAATCATATTATTCTTAGGACATTATTATAAAACAGTTTATTTATGCACACAGAAATGAAACTGAAATAATAATGGCAAAGCCTTATATTAATAAACATGATAAATCAAGTATGTTGTTACAACCATCTCGTGATTGATCTTTGGGCATACTCTTACAATCTCCCACTAGCACTAAGACCAATCACTCATATATCTAATACCAAGCGACTTAGTGTGACGATCATGCTTCTGCTGTGTCAGAGGCTTGGTCAGGGGATCAGCAATATTATCATCTGTAGGTACTCTGCATATCTCTACATCTCCTCTATCGATAATCTCTCGAATAAGATGGTAGCGCCTTAGTATATGTTTGGATCGCTGGTGAGATCTGGGTTCTTTAGCTTGTGCGATGGCTCCATTGTTATCACATCGGAGTTCTATAGCATCTGATATGCTAGGCACAACCCCTAGTTCAGTAATGAACTTTTTGATCCAAACTGCTTCTTTTGCTGCCTCACTAGCTGCAATATACTCGGCCTCTGTTGTAGAATCGGCTACTGTACTTTGCTTTGAACTCTTCCAGCTCACAGCACCACCGTTAAGGCAAAACACAAAACCTGATTGTGATCGAGAATCATCCTTGTCGGTTTGGAAGCTAGCATCAGTGTAACCTTTTACACTTAATTCTTCCTCACCTCCGTATATTAGGAACGTATCCTTAGTTCTTCTTAAGTACTTAAGGATATTCTTGACTGTGATCCAGTGACTTTCACCGGGATCTACTTGGTACCTGCTCGTCATACTTAAGGCATATGAGACATCTGGACGGGTACATAACATGGCATACATGATAGATCCAATAGCAGAAGCATATGGAATTTTACTCATGCGTTCTCTTTCTTGTGGAGTTGAAGGACACATTTCCTTCGAGAGTGAAATACCATGTCTCATAGGTAGGAATCCTCTTTTAGATTCTTCCATATTGAACCTTTTCAATACTTTGTCTATGTATGTACTTTGGCTTAGACCTAGTAGTCGTCTCGATCTATCTCTATAGATCTTGACTCCTAAGATGTAAGTGGCTTCGCCCAAGTCCTTCATAGAAAAACAACTTCCTAACCAAGTCTTAATAGACTGTAAGGTAGGTATGTCATTTCCCATGATTAGTATGTCATCCACATATAGTACCAAGAATGTGATTATACTCCCACTAACTTTCTTGTAAACACATGGCTCATCTTCATTTTTAATAAAACCAAACTCTTTGATTGCATCATTAAAACGAAGATTCCAACTTCGAGAAGCTTGCTTTAATCCATAAATGGATCTTTGTAACTTACATATCTTTCTAGCATCCTTTGGATTGACAAAACCTTCAGGTTGTGTCATGTACACATCCTCTTCAAGGTTCCCGTTAAGGAAAGCTGTTTTGACATCCATTTGCCAGATTTCATAATCATGAAATGCAGCTATAGCAAGCAAGATCCTGATGGATTTAAACATAGCTACAGGAGAAAAAGTTTCATCATAGTCCACACCATGAATTTGGCGAAAACCTTTAGCGACTAAACGCCCCTTGTATGTTTGTACATTACCATCCATGTCAGTTTTCTTTTTGAAAACCCACTTGCACCCTATAGGTTTTACTCCTTCGGGTGGGTCAACCAAAGTCCATACTTGATTTTCATGCATGGAATCCATCTCAGATCTCATAGCCTCCAGCCATTTCTCAGAGTCTAGGCTCGCCACCGCTTCTTGATAAGTCCTAGGCTCATCTTGATCTAAAAGAAGAATGTCACCATGCATTGTAATGAGAAATCCATATCTCTCAGGTGCACGGCGTTCTCTTAAAGATCTACGTGGTGGTTGTGTTTCTACAGCAGTTACTTGTTCCTCAATTTCTTGTGGAATTTGCTGTTGTTCTATCTCTAGTTCGGTGGTATCTTGTGATTCTCGAATTTCTTCAAGTTCAATCTTTCTCCCACTTCCTTTTCTAGAAATAAATTCTCTTTCTAGGAAGACACCAGTCCGAGCAACAAACACTTTGTTCTCAGTGGGATTAAAGAAATAATATCCTTTGGTTTCTTTTGGATACCCCACAAAATTACACCTTTCAGATTTGGGTTCAAGCTTAGTAGACGTCTGACGTTTAACATAAGCTTCACAACCCCAAATTTTCATAAAAGACATACTGGGACGTTTCCCAGTCCACATCTCATATGGCGTCTTTTGAACCGATTTAGATGGAACACGATTTAGTGTGAAAGCAGCTGTTTCAAGTGCATGTCCCCAAAAGGAAGTCGGTAGATCAGCATGACTCATCATGGACCGAACCATGTCTAACAGAGTTCGATTTCTTCTCTCAGAAACTCCATTCCATTGAGGAGTACCAGGAGGAGTGAGTTGTGAGACAATCCCACATTCCTTCAAAAAATCATCAAACTGTAGGCTCAAATACTCTCCACCTCGATCAGATCGAAGTGTCTTGATAGTTTTGCCTAGTTGATTTTGTACTTCATTTTTGAATTCCTTGAACTTTTCAAGGGCATCAGACTTATGGCGCATGAGATAAATATATCCATATCTACTGAAATCATCAGTGAAAGTAATGAAGTAGTGAAATCCACCTCTGGCCTGTGTATTTATTGGTCCACATACATCTGAATGTATTAAGCCCAATAAATCATTAGCTCGTTCACTTTTACCAGTAAAAGGAGATTTAGTCATTTTTCCTAATAAGCAAGATTCACATACTTCAAATTGTTCGAAAACAAATGAATCCAAGAAACCATCTTTATGGAGTTTGGATATACGTTTCTCACTTATGTGGCCCAAACGACAATGCCAAAAGTAAGTTTGATTTGAGTCATTTATTTTAGATCTTTTAGTATTTATGTTGTAAATGGGATTCATTTGATCTAAAATATAGAGGCCATTAATCAATTGTGCCGAACCATAAAAAACATTATTGAGATAAAAGGAACAACAATTATTCTTAATTATTATCTCAAAGCCAATTTTGTCTAAACAAGAAATTGAAATAATGTTTTTAGTCAAACTAGGCACAAAATAACAATCCTCTAAAATTAAACCAAGTCCACTAGGCAAAGATAAAGTATATGTTCCTACAGCTAATGCAGCAACTCTTGCTCCATTTCCAACTCGCAGGTCCACATCTCCTCTAGCCAAAGTCCTACTCCTTTGTAGTCCCTGTACAGAAGTACAAATATGAGAACCACAACCAGTATCTAATACCCAAGAAGTAGTAGTTGATAAATTAATATCAATAACATAAATACCTGAAGCAGACGTTCCGCTTGCTTTGGCTTTCTTGATTTCCTCAAGATAGACAGAGCAGTTCCGCTTCCAATGTCCAGTCACACCACAATGAAAACAGTTTCCTTCCTTAGATACCCCACCTTTAGGTTTCAGTGCAGCCTTTCCCTTTCCAAGATTGGGCTTACCTTTGCCCTTGGGCTTTGTCGGGACTTTGGCCTTTCCCTTGCCCTTATTGTTACGGACCATCAGTACGGGCTTGGGTCCAACCTTTTTCATGTTGCCTTCAGCAGTTCGTAACATACTGAGCAGTTGTGGTAGAGTCTTGTCAATTTCATTCATATTGAAATTGAGAACAAACTGGCTGTAGCTATCCGGCAACGATTGCAGAATAACATCAGTGGCCAACTCTTGGCCCAATGGAAACCCAAGTTTAGACAAGCTTTCAATATAACCAATCATCTTAAGGACATGAGGTCCTACTGGGCTTCCTTCAGCCAGCTTACATTGGAACAAGGCCTTAGAGATATCGAACCTCTCTTGCCTTGCTTGCCCTTGATATAGTTCTTTCAAGTGCTCGATCATATCATAAGCAACCATATCCTCATGTTGTTTTTGAAGATCAGGATTCATAGTGGCAAGCATAAGACATCCGACGTCTACCATATCATCGAGATGCTTCTTATAAGCATCTTTTTCAGCCCTCGAGGCATTAGCAGGTGGTTCATCAGGAAGTGATTTTTCAATGACATATAACTTCCGTTCTTGTTTGAGGACAATCCTCAAGTTACGGAACCAGTCAAGAAAGTTCAAACCATTCAATTTGTCCTTCTCAAGGACCGATCGCAATGAGAGTGTATTAGTGTTTGCAGCCATAATATATCTACAACAATAAAATATGCATGTGAATAGATTTACCAAGTTTATATTAATCATTAAAAGGACTTTATTAGATGATGTTTCCCACTATTTCAAAATTAATAACCCTCATATATTAATTTCGGAAAGACTTTCTTCAAAGAATTTCTAGTGGGTCAAGGATCCATATTTCACCTTCTCTTAAGTCAGCTTTGGCTTTACTCTCAAGATTATGGTTTATTTAGGTAAGCAACACTTGCTAATTACATCATATGTAACTCCTACAATTTGGTGAACAACTCTTGTTCTAATCATCTTATGATATATCCAAATTACTTGCCTCTAGATTTCTAATCCTATTAGAGTAACCTAGTTAAGTCATTAACCAATTTTTAACCAGCGAATATCACTTGTTTATTCTTCGCGTTTAACCAAGATAAATACTAGTACTTCGCTTTGGCAAAACCTACATAGTATTGATCGAGGCTTTAACGAGGGCATAAATTGGAAGGCCTATATTGACTTAATATTTTAATTGAGGGATTTTATTAAAATGTTACATCTCACCAATTATGGTCTACTTTAGTCCATTTAATCTTTTAATTGATCTCATCAATTAGTGGGGTTTATTATTATTACCAAATTTGCATGCTTTAGACATCCATAGCATCTCATACATGAATAAGTAAAGCAATAAATAAATGCAATAGTTATAGCCCATAAACTATGGTGGTTCAACCCAAGCCAATGGGAGAACTAATAGGGAACCTAAAGGTGTAAGCCGTTTCATACGCTGTCGATCCACACTTGTCAGCCAATCTTCCTTCTCGTCTTGTCCATAGCAATTTTTACAAATTACAAAATTCAGAAACTCGTTTTACATACGAGGGAGTAAGATGAGAAGAGAAATACAAAAGAATAGTAGTAAGGCACGACACGCAGGCCGTATTTATAAAATTACAACCTTTTATCAAATGGGTCAACGGGCTATAACTATGCATTTCAAACACCGTGCATTTCAAAAATAACATGTACCATTCAACGTTTTGTTATGTGACATATTAAAATATCCTTTCAATCCTTTTATGGCCCATTAAGTTTTATTTATTAAAAAAAAAACATACTGGAAGATGATGGGGATCAAAAGGCGGTGACAGGGAGCGGGCCGAAGGAACAAACTGAAAAATCTTACTGGAAATTGTGTTTTCAGGATTTTAATCCTTCAGGTTTCATATCGGAACAGCTCTTGTTCCACTGGCCAGTAAACTCTTACTGGAAATTGAAAAATCACCGCTACATCATAACAAACTTGTTAATGTTTACAGTAATAACATAAAACTGAATAGGCCATAATACCATGATTAACATTTAATCACTTATCGAAAGGAACAATTATCAGATTTCGCTTAAACGATTTAAACAGGGAAAGCAAAATAAAATTAAAACATGTATCTCATACAATTGCATCACCCAAGTATTTAAACCCGAGTTCGTATCACACAAGTGGCTCTGATACCACTGTAGGATCGCCCGGTGCCTCCAAGGCGCAGCGGAAAATTAGAATAATAAATTTTACCGGCGATCCATACCATGGATCCATGTGTAAGGAACGAATCGGGGTGATAAAGGTTTCGAAATTACCGAAACTTCAATCTGAGTAGACAGCGACGCCAAGGCAACGGGAATCCTGAAGCACTATCGAACCAAGCCGCAACCTTTAACGATGTCGGCCTCTACGTAGTCCACCCAATTGACAATGAACGGAAATCTCTCAGAAACTATTTTCAGAGAGTATCACTTTTGACGGCTGCTAGGCCTTACTTTTATGGTTTCGGGATTGCCTATGTATATCCCCTTTAGGGTTTTTACCCTTGCCATATTTAAAACTTTGTGTTAATTGGTATATATTCATAATGAATATTTATTACCATAAATAATCCGAATCATAATAATCGTTATTAAATAAATATAATAACGTTTAACCGAAAATTATAATTACGTTAATTATAATAAAGATTTCGGTAAACTATATTTATTTAAATTTATATATATATGAACCAAAATCATATATTAGAAAATTATGTTCTTGATTATGTGTACAACATCCTTGTACATATAGTATGTTCAATAATTTGATTGCCGAATTTAATTAATTCTATAATTAATTTAATTCATGCGACAACCAGACACAATACCAACTATGTTTTACTCCGTTCATTTCAATTAAAAGGTGTGACCCTATAGGTTCTTGTAACATTAGCAGTAATATTAGAACTATTCTAATATTACAAACAATGAGTGGCATCTAGCAATGCATCATTGCTACCTAAGTTACAAGAAGTCATGATTCGACATAACCTTTTGTGATTAACTTTTCATGCATTAATCCTTAAGTCCAATATCTTTAGAATAGACACAAGTCATGGAATAGTCACACTTGCATAGTCCATCCTATGTTTCTTGATACCTTGAGTAGACTATGATATACAAATAAGTATGACATCTCATATCAACTTATTTGAGCATGGCCATGCATTTCTAGTCTCACTCAATCAAGTGGCCTGAGATATTACTCCTATTATGTAGGAGGGACTTATCCTATATTGATCAACCATATCCCTCTACATAGATTGTGGTATATCCAACATTAGTCTTAATAGAACAACCAATTACAGTGTTCGTTTGACTATATCAAAATATACAACTCACGATGTTGGAATGATGATGATCTCAAGTATGAGGATCATATACATATTAATCACTATGAGTAATATTGTGACAATTACATAATAATCCAAGAAACATACTCATAGCGGGTCGGTCCAATATGTTGTTCTCTAACACACACATTCATGCATTGATTCTGATACTCGATATCAATGACAACTCTTTATCATCAATCAACTACATGTTAGTCTCAATGCATTATTATTGTCCTAGCCAACAATAATACTTGACTAAGGATCTTTTAAGAGTAATCATATTATTCTTAGGACATTATTATAAAACAGTTTATTTATGCACACAGAAATGAAACTGAAATAATAATGGCAAAGCCTTATATTAATAAACATGATAAATCAAGTATGTTGTTACAACCATCTCGTGATTGATCTTTGGGCATACTCTTACACCTACAAAGCGTGACAAGCAAACCATTAGCCTTCATGATGTTTGGATTTCTATTTTATTTAATAAATAGCTTTTCCATTTTATTTCCCATTATTATTATTATTACAATTTCATTTCTATTATTATTATTATGAACAAGAGCAGGATAAAAGAAGCATGATTTGTTCAGTGTATGCAGAGTAATAGTTTACTATGGCATTACAAAGAAACATATGCCATGACAAACTGAATGATGAGGTGTTAATAAAGTTGACTGATTAAAAAAATTGAAAAGGAAAGAATTTTTTTAGACAGTTCATTTAGTGAAAGTTGGGAAACCCAAAGTATGAGGCCCACAATGTAGGGCTTCGTTATTTCATTTCCTCCCAACAATCTTGTAAGTTTTTAACCTTTTCTCCACATCATAACCCTTCTCCCTCATGTTTTTCATACCCTAAAAGCTATCATCATTATCCCTTTTTATTTTCTCAATGGTTCACGCTTCTCACTTCTCACAAAGTTCACATTTTTGCAGTCCTCTCGAGGTCTTCAACTTCTCTACTATTTTTTTTACTCCATTATTTTCTTTTTTGTTTCCTAACATTTTCTTCATGGAAAGTATAAGACGTACTTATAAAGCAATAGAATCTTCATGCATTGGCGCCCCATAATCAAAGATATTCTTTAATGTTGTTACAGTCACAAGGTATTCCACTAGTATTTTAAAGCGGCCATTTTGTTTTGAACATGGATTTTTGCTGAAGGATGAATCTAAAATAGGGTACGAAGAATCAATATCATCGATTGTGGAAAACCACAATTGGAGCAAATTTGGTCTACACCTAAGGGATATTTTGGGTAAAGTGGTTAAAGAGTTTTACACTTATGTAAATTCCCCAGATTCTCCCTTCATTTATGTGCTGGGTAAATCTTTGCCATTCAACAAAGACCATATTAATGCCCAGTTTGGCATCGATGAGGTTAGAGATGGGAATTCTAAAGTTTCTGAGAATATTACACCGGAAGGGTTGGCAAAAGTATTAGAGGATTTATGTGATATGACTTTTGAAGGAGCTGTCTTATGTAGTCTATGCATAACATGATTGTTTGAAAGAAATAATATTGTTGTTGCATTATATTCTACAAGACAAATAAATATAGAGAAGATTATATTCCAAGAGGTCCATAGATGTGCTAATAAAAATGCCGAAAGTTTGAAATTTCCTTCCCTTATTTTTGCCTTATGTAAGACAGCAAATGTACCTTTAGATGATGCTGAGGATGTTACCCCCAATAAGGGTGGGATAACTCAAACAATTTTTTCCAAGCTACGAGGAAATGAGTTTTTTGCAGTGTCCCAGCACAATCAAGCTTCCCCTACCACAAGTATTCTCACAACTGCATCTCTTGCCTTTCATGACCAGATAATCTTGACTTTTCTAAAATAGTTAGAGCAGAGGTTGTCTCTGTTTGAGGTGCAACAATACCAAATGCTGGAAGAGTTGGAACAAAGTAATGAACGCCAGGTCAGGTACTAGTCGTATGCGAAAGATAAGGATTTGGCATTAAGAAGATCAACTTAAAAAAAAGTTTAAGAGACTCTGGCCAGAGTTTCCTACTTTCCCAGCTACTTTACTCTTGTCTATGGAGCGCGAAAAAGAACCAGTTTCACCTACTACTAGAACTAACCCCATAACTGTAAGAGTGACTATAGATAAAGGAAAAGCTGTTGAAGAGGAATTAGAAAAATCAATCTCTATTGACCAAGAAAGGGAAGTAGAAGAAAGAAAGGAAGAAACAAGTGTCCATGCCACTACACCAGCTACTACTACTGAAAAAGGTAAAACTCCTTAACCAACTTCTTCAACTATCTACATGATTGCATATGATAAAGTAATCAATCAACTAGTCGATGAACTAAAAGAGACCGACAAAGAAGGTGAGGAAGTTGACCTAAGAAAAAGGAAGATGAGATATAAAGTTAGTGCTTGCAAGTCCATGAGAAAGAATTGAATGAAGTACTTACATTCTAGAAAATTTTGTTTTTCTCTCATGCATTGCATAATATTTTTTCCATGGCATAACTATTGAAATACTGCATTGTCTATAAGAAATACAATTTTTCTTTATGATGTTTGATGATGAGCTTAAATTTTTTTTCGATACACCTAGAACAAGTAACAATAGATTGGGTGAAGTTAGCTTAGGCTAAGTTGCTTGGAAATTGATTTCTAAAAATGGATGTCCTATACTCTGTGGTTTTTTTTTGGTTTCTTGAAATATAGTAAGTATCTTTTTAATGCCCTTTGGGATTTTTGGAACCAAACATTAGTACATTGCCATAGCATTCTGTTTAAATAAATATGCACTCTAATGCTTAGAGTTGCTAAGTAGTCCATCGTGCTGTTAATTAGAAAGGAGGACCTAAGTAAGAGTGTGTGGTATAACTTTAAGGGGCATTCTGCTGTAGTAAAGGACTGGGTAACTAAGGAGGTAGTTGTGTGCTCCATCCATCTTTTTAGTTAAAAGCCTTAGCTTCATGAGTGACTTTTGGTTTAAATTGTGACATGATTGAGTACTCGACAATCTGTTGTATGCTTCATCATGATTATCAGG
Organism: Gossypium stocksii; assembly: GCA_020496765.1. Lineage (NCBI taxonomy): Eukaryota > Viridiplantae > Streptophyta > Magnoliopsida > Malvales > Malvaceae > Gossypium > Gossypium stocksii. The sequence continues at coordinate 5,444 of JAIQCV010000041.1, read as the reverse complement.
TCAAAGAATGTTGTGACATGATAAATCCCCTAATAATAATTTACTTTACCGTTTCAAAAAAATATATAATAAATATATTAAAAATAACATATTTTGATATGGACTTGAAGTAAGTGACCTATGTTTAGGTAACAAATGAATTAAGTAAATAAAAAAGATATTTGCCATAGGACGGAAGAGAGAATGCATGGGTACTTACACAATTTGTTTTTAGGGAGAAATTTTTGCACTGCCTTTGTTGAACGAACCTTTGACAATTGAATCAATTTTAGGAAAAGAGAAGATTGCAGAGAACGGAGGTATAAATTATTTTTTTTGGATACCTAGGCAGTAAAAGAAGGTATATTTTGCCCAGTAAGATGGGTGCATTCATGCATTCAGGTGTATTTTGCTTAAGGATAAGCAATAACTCAGGTCTGGGGATGTGATAACTCTTGAAAAAAGTTATATATCATGCCTTTAGAAATAGCTAATTACTTGTACTCAAGTACATTTTGTTGTATTTTAAGATATTTTAGTTAGCATTTTTATTATTGCATTAGGGCTTGGACTGAGTGGGGAGGCTCGTGGGATTGACGTGAGGGGGTAGGGATGGCTATATTTCTGGGAGCGAACTCCAGGCGAATATGAAGCGCATGGATACAAGTTATGCCTTGGAATGAAAGACAATTCCGAACCGGCTTTGTCTACGAACAAGGAAGCTATAAGTAATGCAACTATGAATCTCATGGAGAGTTCGATCCTGGCTCAGGATGAACGCTGGCGGCATGCTTAACACATGCAAGTTTGGGTGCTTTTAGTCGCTTGTGGTGGAGTTTTTTGTGTTGGTGTGGTTTGGAACAAGGAAATAAAGGAGTGAAATTGTGTAAGGGCAAAGTGTTGATAGTTCTCCAACACGGATGCCGTAGCAATATCGAGAAGACCAAGTCAACATTTTTCACACAACAATTCAAATTCAAATTCAAACTTGTACTAGATAAACCCTCCTAAAAGATGAGAAAATAATCACGAGCTATTAGTCAACACTAGCCTAATCTATCTATAAAAACTGATAAAGGAGACCTCACAAATAGCGAAGAAAAAGTGAGAGAGATCCTTAGGCATGAATCAGGGTTCGGTTGCGTAAGGGATAGGAAGTTGAAGGCAGTCCTTCTTAGCCATCACAAGGACGTTGTGCTTACCAAAGTATGGGCTGGCCAAGCGAAAGCTACGTCCTAACATTCTTCCATTATTTCCTTTGAAATATTGAATTGTAGTAGTTGAACTTGATGTCAGATAATATTTTGGTTTCAAATTTTATTTCTCATCCCATGAGCTAAATCTCATAGGGTTGGGATTACTTTTGATGAACCTTTAACTATGTTATGAATGTTGTATATATCTCATTTACTTTACTGTTTAATTTGATTGTTTTTATTTCTTAATTAAAATGCAACAATCTATAGACATAGAAGGTTGTTCACATGCTAAAAACTTAGTCTAATTTCAAAAGGGTTGGATTGGTTGGATTAAAGTTAAATGAAATTAGCAAGTATTCAATTGACACTTGTAGTCGACTCTAGACATAGAGTCACGATCATGCAGAAGGAACCCATGCAAGATATCTGACAAGCCTATAGACACGGGCATGGTAACCTAAGGTTTTTCCCTCGTAAGAGGCAGGCCATTTTAGAACTCTTCTATGCAGTAAAGTAGATATAATTTTGCCAAGGCATTATTGACAATAAGGTTCGATTCTGGGTAATCCCAATCTTTCCAAATCAACATCACTCTATTCTTATTCTTTGTCGTAGTATCTTTGACACAACATATTTAGTTGTCTATGTCTTTGTTTACAGTCTATTTAGATAATCACTCTCGTTATTACCATTACATTTTTGCTTGCACTTTTGCAATAGCATTTCCAGTTATTCATTAATTCCACATATTGCTTACATCATTACTCTAATAATTGTCAATGCATATTTAGCATTAACTTTTTCCATAGCAGTAATTACATTTTGTTATAATAACTTGACCACTTTTGTACCTCAAACTAATCCTCGTGGGAACGATACTCACTCATCACTTTATTACTTGAACTAATGTGTATACTTGCACAAATCATATATCATTTCATATGCGACACAATACCAAAACAAAAGTGCTCAACATGGGAAATTAAGACACATTGGCCATCCTCAACTTAGGCCCTCTCAGTTCCTCTATAGTCACCCCATTGGCTATGGCCATCTTCGCCAACTGCAGCACATGCTGCACCATTGAACTAGGTCAATCTCAATCTCAATTTTAAACTTTAATGCTCATTCACACAAACTTTGGCACGCTGCTCCTTTCTCTACACAATCGCATAGGTTGCTTGGACAAGACATCCCCCACTTGTTCTCTTGTTCACACTCCTGGACTTGATAATCCTCCAGTCTACATTTGTATAACCCTCCAGTCTACTTTGGTTAAAAACTCAGTGATGCTTAGACTAGCTCAAGAAATCTCATATATTAGTAGCTTATCATGGATAATGGCATCATCAACCTTATCCCAAACATCGGGATCCAACAATCCGCTCATGGTCCTCTAACCAACTCAAACTCAAGGGACCTTCAGTCCATCTCGGCCCAATCTTACTAGGCCTTCTAAGCCTATCTTGACTGTATAGGGCCACTAACCAACATAGATGGAGCTTACAGTCGCTCTAGGCTACTTAGGGACACTCTTTCACTATTCAAATGCCTTCAAACCGATTGCCTCAATAAAACACTTCACTTTCTCCAATGATCCTCAAGTGTACACTCTAGCTCGTTGCCTTTAGGAGCCTTCATTGGTTCTAGAAGTGGGAAACAAAAAAAATTTCTCATGTTTAAACAATAGTAGAATTTGCTTCTAAATTGTTGGAAACATAATACTCAAAACAAAATTGTTAGCACTAACTGGAAAATAAACCAATCGTAAATAAAAGAAAAAAATACTATGTCGTGGAAAAACCACTACCTTAGAAGCAAATTTGCCTTGATTGATGTAATCGTATAGTGGACATTGCCCGTAAGGTTAACACATAACTTCAATATCCGTACACTCGAATAAGGAAGGTGGAACACAATTGGTATTGCTCTTCTCCAAGGAATCGAGACATAAGATAAAAATAAAACTTTAAAGCTGGTCGAAAAAACTTAGCTAGAAAAATCACACTAGGTTCAATTCCTAGGAAGGGTTGGAGGGGTCACAAACGGTCCTACTTAAAGTCCAATCTCCTAGACATAATTTTCTCTTAATGTAACTTTATTAAGATGCCAAAGTTTTAGAGAAAATAAAGATGAGAGAATTGAGAAGATTGAGAGAAGCTCGCACTTTGTCACTTGTAAAAAATAAGGAGAAATAACCTCCTACTTATAAGATTCTCAAATGGGCAAAATTGTCCAAAAAATTTAACAGCCATATTGTAACGGTTAGATTCCAACGCTCATATTGTAACAATCAGATTCCAACGACCATATTTTTGCATTACCAACAAAAAGTTGTTCACTAATATAAGCCATAGACCTCAGTATAGGTTCTAAAGTAACCCTTGAGAGCTAAAACTTAACCTCTATTTCAGCTAATGGATTCTTACCATAATCTTGCAACTGTATCAATGCATAAGAGAAAGGACTTGTAGTGCATGATTGAGCCAATAAGTATCAAATTTCATGTCCAAGCTCAAAACATTCCCTAATAGTGACCTTTAGGTACCCCCATTAACCTATAAGAACTAAACAAATTCTTCAACAACTCATCCATACATCTTATACTGAAATCGATTCTATTACCTTACCTTAATTGGCACTAAGGGACACCATTTAGATCTAATAACACAAGAAATACTATTAAGCATTACAAGCTTCTCAACCAACTATCATCCTTACAACAATTCATATCATTCTATTTAATTTATAGTCATATAATTTCTTAGCAACACAAACTACGTCCACAACATTGCAGATATACCAACCTACATTTATACCATTCAAGCAACTTAAATTACATCACTACGATAACTTATTTTACATCAATAATACAACTAATGTTCGTGACCAATTGGACAATGTAAATGAATATTCGGACAGCTTACAATGACGACATAACATGTTTTAAAGTAACATTAAGCGCAATTTTGTTTTCTAGCTTATTTTGGACAACATTCAATCACCAAAAATTCAGTGCAATAACTAATTTTAGACTTATTTTACACCTAAATTTGCAGCAATTAAACACTTCAATTTAGACCATTTAAACACTTCAATTTTCACCTTAATTTACAAAACTTATACACCTTAATTATAATGATAAAACATCTCAGTTTCTAGTAACGAAACAAATCAATTTGCAGTACTTAAAACACTTCAATTCACAACATTTAAACACTTCAATTTGCAGCACTTTAACACTTCAATTCACAACATTTAAACACTTCAATTTGTAGCACTTTAACACTTCAATTTACAACATTTAATGTAATATCCCGAATTAGGGCCTAATCGGAATAGTGGTTTCGTGACCACAAATCCGAGGTAGAAATAATTATTTTATAATTATTTTGATGTTTATGATATGATTTTATGATGGTGTGAAAATTTCGTGAAGAAATTCCAAGCGTAAAGTGCTTAATTTGAAGTTAGGGATTAAATCGAATAAGTTGCAAAACTTGCATTCTAGAAGTTTTTAGTATGAAATTGCTTTGAAATATTAATTAGGAGGTCTTAAATGGTAATTAGACCAATTTTAAGTTCGTGGACAAAATTAGGACATGGAAGGAATTTTTGAAAGTTTAGTAAGGAAGGGCATTTTGGTCATTTGGATATTTAATGAAATAAAAAGGGAAAAATAACACAAAATTAGTTATCATCTTCCTTGGTTGCTGTCGAATTCTCCCTCTCTCCATAGCTAGGGTTTCTTCAACTTTCAAGCTTCATAATCAAGAAAGACGTGGAATCGACCTCAATCGAGGAAAAGAAAAGATTGCGGACTAAATTGCAAAATCTTTGTATTTTGGTACTAAGGTAAGTTCATGTGTAAATAATGTAACATAATTGTTATTTTTAAGTTGATTGATGTTATTTATATGATATGCTGATTTTTATCATGAAATATATGCTCTGTGGTTATTTTTGAACAATATGCAAATTATATGTGCTACTTGTTAAATATAAATGGCTACCGAGTATTGGTTTCGGTATTCTGTGGAAGACGGCAAGAATGTGTGACTGAGGAAAATCCCATTTGAACCTTGGGAATAGATTAGGATACAAGTGACATGTCACTAGGATGGTTAGGCATCCGAGCTCGTTGAGTTGAGTCCGAGTTCACTTATGGATGCGAATATCCGAACTCGTTGAGTGGAGTCCGAGTTCGTGAAATGTAACTAGGCATCCGAGCTCGTTGAGTTGAGTCCGAGTTCACTTATGGATGTG
>JAIQCV010000040.1:0-50955 GCA_020496765.1 Gossypium stocksii | reverse complement strand
AAATATTTTTGGCACAAGATATTTTATGTTTACTTTACGATTTATAAAAAATAAAATTTTCGAGATTTATGGTTGTAGTTGAAATACAAGGTTGAAATCGAAATTTTGGTTTTAAGAGTATATTTATTGATGAACATTTGTTTATGATTTGAAAAGGAAATGGCAGAAGATACGCATGGATTTGGAAGGATGGAAGTAGCTAAATTTTCATCCGTGAAGAAAGGCTGATGAGGGATTAATAATGTCATTAGAATCTTTTAGCTGACTTAAAAGAAAGATTTTAGTATTGTTGTAATTAATAATTTCCGCGTAATCTTCTTCAATTTCCATGTACCGCCCTAACGCCTTTTACTAATCAACTACACAAATTAATTTACTATTTAGGGGATGAAAATTAAATTTTAAAATCACACCAGAGTTAAATTTTTAAGAGTATGTACGCCTTTTCTACCCTTGCTACTACACGCAAATGTTGACAGCTAAAGCCCCTTGAGATTGTTTTGTATGATTAGTTTAGTTAGAAAACAAGGGAATTGTGGCATATGCCCTCAGATGGCTCATCCCAATGCTCTGTCCATTCTTTTTTTTTAATCATCACCCCGCCATATTAATTAGTAGTTGGAAGTTACTGACGGTGGTTGTGTGCGAAATTCACCCTTGAATTTCAGTAAGGGTCAAATGAATTTTACTAACAGCAGGCAGTGTCAGTGCCTGAGTTTTGGGTTTATAGGGTGACAGGGTGTCAAAACCACGTTCTGTCTCCTCTCCACAGGAAATGGAACCCATAAGCGCCTCGGTTTGCAACCCTAAACCCACATGCCTTAGTATTTACTTTAATCCTTACTGCCAGCTCCAACACCTAATATTTATTCGCGGATCCAGTCCCTCTTATCCATCCCCTCGTGCGCCTTACTTCCTTTATAACTACCAATCTCCCCTTTCGCCTTGTCAACCACACTACTCTTAACACATTCCTAATTCACAATCAAAGATGGTTGGCGTTTTCAGGCGTTCACTTTCTTTCCCAAACAAACCCTCTACCCGTCCTTCTAAACCACCCATTTCTCACCACATTAGATCCATCTCTCTTCCATGCCGATCTCATCCCTTAATTTCCCAACTCAGGGATGAAATCACTGACCTCAAATCATGGTCTTGGAATCCTGATAACCGAACCTCCGCTTGGCTTTGTGATGGTTTGAGCCGCCTAAAGGACGTTCATGATTCTCTGCACGACTTTCTTCAGCTTCCGCAAACACATCAAGTGTTAAGCCATAAGCGTGAATGGGTTGAGAAACTCCTCGAAGATTTCTTGCGCTTCGTTGATGCATATGGGATCTTCCAATCGTCGTTCCTCGCACTCAAAGAAGAGCAACTCGCGGCCCGGGTGGCTCTAAGGAGAAAAGACGATTCAAAGATGGCTGTGTATTTGAAAAGTCGGAAAAAGATGGCTAAAGAGATAGCTAAACTCGTATCCTCGATCCCATGCACCGGTCCATACACAATTCCTGGATCAGCTGTGGTGTCTATTGCAGACACTGAACTGACTGCCATTATCAGCGACGTCATCGAGGTGACAGTTTCAGTCTCGGTGGCCCTTTTCAATGGAATATCCATGTCATTTGCGTCAAGAAAATCGTCATGGATGGGGGTGACATCGTCGAAGAAATCAAAGAAAGTCAAGTTGGAGGAACGCATAAAAGAATTCCAAGAAATAGGAGAAGCCAACATGTGGGGTTTGAGGAAGAAAGGAGAGGAGGAAGTGAGGATGGTTTTGAAGAGAATGCAAGACTTGGAAGGGTGCATAGCTGATGTTGAAAGTGGGAGTGAAAAAGCATTCAGGAGTTTGATAAACACTAGGGTTTCGCTGCTCAATACTCTCACCAACTAGGAAGGGATCAGAAAGGAAAAACAAGTCTCACAGACATGATACAAAATAGAGATGTAATTTAATTTTAGTTTGTGTAAACTTCTTCTCTTCTTATGTCTTTTTCTCCAGTAGAAAGGAATTAAAATTGTGAAAATTTAGTGTTCAAAAGTGCTTGCACAGAGACATGTTTTCAATGGTGTACAGTCGGTAACTTTTATTATTATTATTGCTATTATTATTATTTTGTATGAATTGGACATCACTTTGTTCTTAACAGGAGATTAAGTTGTTCGATTGTTTTGCAAAGTTTAAATATTTTTTTTAAAATTTATCAATTTAATATATTTATTTTCTATCAAATTACGTAATATGAAAAATAAATTTAACATAAAATATTTACGATTTTAATAATTAAATAAAAATTTTAAGCGTTGAAGTATAATTTAAAAATAACAACTAACTTTCCTTTTTCCATTTATCTCCAATTGAAAGATAAATATTATTAAAAAAGAATTTCAATTTTAGCAATAATAATAAAATGATAATGCTTAATTTCTTAATTAGGTGTTCCGATTCGAGTTTTATAATTAAAATCAAACGGGCAAAGAGAGAGTTAAGTCATTAGCTTATAATAATAACAAAGGGAAAATGTTTTTACCTTTTTCGGAAACAGTGGAGAGATGACAATTCACCTTACATTCTTACTACACGTTCTCGTTATACTTTTTTAACAAAGAATGTTAAAAAATTTAAAATTTCAAATAAAATTATTTGTTACAAATATTGAAGTATTTTTGTAGAGCAACTTTTCTCTAAACTTAATCAAATTTTAAATTTTCAAAATAAGATATCTCAACCCAATCCAATTTTTTTTTTTTTTTTAATTCAATTAAATTAGAAAATTTAGCACATGTATGCTATGAAACTACGTAATTAGAACATAAATTTTTACTTAAAAAACAAAATTTTAACTTATTTAAATTGTAAAATGACATTTCTGTAATGTCTCTAATTGAATCAGTGTCCAAGTGAATCATGACATAAGAAATAAATTAGATTAAATTGAGTAGAAATGCATCCGTTATTACTGAAATGAAACAATTTTTTAAAAAAAAAAAGAAAAATGTGATAGTGGGGTAGGGTATGCACGTTTGAGACATGGAAGAAAAATATAATTTCATTATAGTACATGCAATAATACTAGATGATTTCATTTGATATGATGATTTTAAAAGACAAAAATGGTAAAATAATCATTCCTTCATCGTGAGTTTAGGAATGGTGCAAATAATTGGGGATAGCTTCAATTCAATGATCCCTTCAACTTAACTTAGAATAGAAATTTTGGATTCTCCACCGCCATTGACAGCAGATTTTAGGTATGTGCTTGGGCACTCTGCAAAAGCAAAAGTATAGAGATAGAGATAGCCAGCATTTCTAACTAATTTGTGGACCCTTAGTTGTTGTCTCGGTTATCTCGATCTCATTAGCTAATAAGAAGAATCTGCAATTAATTGAACAAAAGAAATATTTTATCACCTTCATTGTAGTTATTTGGAAGTTGGGAGTTAGGAGTTGGAATTTTGAATTTTTTTTTTTTAAATTAAGAAGTTGTTATTTTGCCAGGAAATCATTCCAATAAAGCAAAAGTAAGAAAGTTAAATATGTTTTTGAGTTAGGGACCTCATCTTTCAATTTTTGTAGGATTAAGGTTGTATACTTGTTCATCCTTGAAGACTTGAAAAGTGAAAGGTATTAAGATAAAATAATAATTCTTATATTGTTTTTTTTAAATGTAAATTCTAGTAAGTTTTCGGTATATGTTACACTCTTAAAAAGAGAACTTAAGTTCAAATCTTAGAGACGATGTTGTTAGGAAAAGCAACCATAAATAAGGATGACAAAACATGAGTCGTGCTATAGAAATTATGAGTTGCTTTGTAATGGTCTAAACTAACTATAATGGTCTAAAATAACTATAATTACAACAAAGGCAAGCGCACATATCGAACAATAGTATAGCTATGGTGAGTAAGGAATATCGTATCCACGAGGACTAAAAGTACTAGTAATTATCATTTTCTTATTATTTAGCCGATAAATTGAAGTGATTGTTTTTAATCTAAATTTACTAATCTAATTTAACTACGAATAGAGAATGAAAAAGGAAAATAATCGAAGATAACCAATGAGAAAGACAATACCCAGGAAATAATCCACTTAGACTTCACCTATTATTTTGAATATGAATTAAATGATTTATTCACTTGTATCTTGATCCATAAAATCCCTAAATTATGTTAATATCTCTTTCGAGAGTAAGAACAACTAACTCTAGGTTGATTAATTGAAATCTCTTTCTAATTAAAATCCCTATCGTCGCATTAACTCGATCAATGGATTCTTATTAGATTTGACTCTAATTCGATAGATTTATGTTGTCCTATTTCTAGGATTGCATGCAACTCCACTCAATTATGTTAGATCTACTCTTAAACAGGGACTTTTGCCCACTGAAATAAGCACATTAAACATGAATTAATATCCTAAAAATATTAAAACAAGAAATAAGCAAACATAAATGAAAACAAGAATCAAGTATTTATCGTGTAAAAATAGAAATTAAATAATAAGATTCATCATAGATTTCATCCTCCCTAGGTATCTTGAAAATTCAGTTCATAATCTTGAATAGAAACATTTCAAAGTTAGGATAACAACAGGACATAAAGAAACTCAATAAAACTTCGAAGGAAATTAAATGGAGATCTTCGATCTTAAAAGAGATCCACTTTTGAGTTGATTCCGATGGCGTTTTCGAGTGTTCTCTTTGATTTTCTCTGAGTTCCCCTTATGTCTTCTTTTAATTGGTATTTATAGACTCTAGAATGCTCAAAGCCTAAAAATTAGGTTTTTCCGCATATTTGGGAAGCAGGGTGCGATATCGACACGGGCTGGCACATGGGTGTGTGGCCAGCCCATGCGGAAATGCCCAGGCCGTGTGGATACTGAAAATAGCTCTTTTGCCCGATTTTGGCTCGTTTTTTACTCCTTTTACTCCCAAATGCTCTCCTAAGTATAAAAACATGAATTTAAAGGATTAGGAGCATCAAATTCACTAATTTGTACAATTAATCATCCAAAAATGCATAAAAAATGGGATTAAAATATATTACTTTCACAGCTGATTAAATATCCCCACACTTAAGCATTTGCTTGTCCTCAAGTAAAATCCTCAACTCCCATTAAAATTAATATTTCTCAACTTGTAATTCCTATCAATAATGTCTCAAAATAATTCACAAATAGTCATGCATTGACAATTCAACCAAAAGAATATTAAAGTCTCAAACAATCCAAGCTAGCATTTTTAAATACGAAAACATAGGTGTCTTCCCTTATTTAAGTAGTTACCTTTAATTAAAAATTTATAAGAATCGACATCCTCACTAAAGTTTCACTCACATCACTCAAAGTATTTAAGGTTCAAGAATAAGCACTCAATAGTCAAACATGAAAAGTCATTACCATAGGCTTGCATGAAAATCAAATTTCTACCATTATAAAATGAGATGATACACAAAAAAAAAAGGTCTTTAAGAGGTGGTAATTGCAGGGGTGGAGAAAGGCAAAAAAGTTGGTTATAATCGAGATTGAATTGATAAATTACCAAATTAGAAAAAATAAATAAGTGCTGAATTAAAAACAATTACATCAATCGAAAACTATTCAAGAATAAAAATGAGCTTCTTCTCAAAATATGAATTTAACTATTTAAGCTCAATCAGCATAGAATTAAATAATAATAAATATTTTTATTATCTATTTTTTAATTTTTTTTCTTTTTTTTAACAATAAGAAATAATTCAGCAAATCAAACAAAAGAGCATAATTAGGCAACTGACCAAATCAAATATCGACAAAAAGGGAGTCAATAAAATGGGAAAAAGTTTCAACAAAAAAAAGAGTTATGAGTTAACATTAATGGGTAAATAAATAAAGAAAAGGTGTGTTAGGCACAACGAGATTCATAAGGGTTAATTATATAGGTAAACTTTTTATGGGATAAGTGGTTAAAACCTAAGTGCCTTTATCATCTTAGTATATCAAATCAAAAGATGGTTATGGTTAGGTTAAAACCTAAGTGCCTTTATCATCTTAGTATCAATCAAAAGATGTGGTCTTGACATGCATAATCGACACAAGTTCTAGATAACAAATCAAATTGACACACTCATAACCAATAAAAAAAATGAGCAAGAAAAATGTATGCTATAAAGGCTCAAAATCTTACAAAAAATCATGGTTTTTGATGACAATCTTGCAAATCTCAAACTTCAAGGTAGTACTTCAATTTAAGGAAACAACCGAAAAATTTTAATTACTGAAAAATAACTTATCATGTTTGATTCTATCATGTCTTAAAGTTTAAATCAACCAATACACAATTATCGGCAAATTAATCTAAAACATATCAATCAAAATTCCAAATCGACAAAAATTTATTCTAATGGAAGTATGAGAAAATTACTTAAATACAAGACATAATTCAGAGATTTTCTAATAATTATATAAATAACCTCTCCACACTTAAGATATACATTGTCCTCAATGTACAAACATATACAATCACTGTATAAACAGGATATCATAAAAGAGGGAGAAAATTGAAACTGCCTTGAATAGTGGATGAAATTGCCAGAATGGTGAAAAGCATAATTGTAGACAATCTAGATGTAATGCATGATTCCGAGCAAACTAATAAGAAAATAAACACAAATAGTGAAGAATATTAATAATAATAGAAATAAAAATAAAACAAATAAACTTAATGGTCCTAATCATCAGAAGCGTCAGTGTTGTGAGTCATTGACGCTGAAGAAGAGATATGGAGATTCTAACAGATTTGCTGTAATGTCGTGTCAATACTGTTGAACTTCTGAAAGCAGTGCTGCTCGAAGCAAGTGAACTGCTTGGAGAGGTCCGCTAAAGTAGCAATAGAAGAAACAAAATGGTGATTCGAAGGTGGAGAATAAGGTGAGTCCTCGTAATGGAAAGGGACATCATCAGTGAAGTCTTTGGGTTCATTCTAAGAGTTAAAATGAAATAATCGGTACTAAGGAGGATCTACTCCACGAAGCCACTTGATCATCCTCATATGGGTCATGCTCTATTTTTTGTGGGGATATCTGGTCGGTAAATGTAAGCGTAAAGGAAGGCTCTAGTGTGTCGAAGAGACCGAAATGTCGAACAAGTCGAGTCACATAAGGGCCTAAACAGATAGGACATTTCCTATGGCGGTCTGTTTGATGGCAGAAAGCGAGGGCGATGAAATAGGCTAAATAAAAAATATGCCCAATGGCCATGCTCCATAAAAAATATGTATCAGTAGTACTGACGACTCTGATGCTTTCTCTCTTACTAGTTAAAGTGTGGGCTAAAAGGGCATGAATATACCGCAAAGCCGGAGAGAGAGAAGTCGCCTTCAAGCGACTGCATCATAAGGTGTCATACTCGCCATAAAATCTACCTAACAACTAAATGGCGAGTAGTGGATGTGCTGATATAGGCAAAAGAAGTTCTTGACACTCATAAACTCCTTAGTGTATAGTTCCAAAATAGCACCAAACTTAGGTACACTCATATGGTGCACCAAGCTACTCAGTCGAAAAGTGATGGTGCCCGACTCGTCATGAGTCATCATAATATATTGTAGAGTAAATGTTGAGCAGAACTCTAAAGTCTGCTTTATGTATGTGGACTCGATGATGGAGAAAAATTGGTCCTACGGGGTTGTAGTAATAAAGGCTTGAATATGATCAGCTAACTGGACCTACTCCAAAGTGGCCCAATCAATACATCGGCCTAAGTCGAGTGGTCGTAGTTGAATTAGTTGAAATAAGTCCTCTTGGGAACCAGCTGAAAATCGGATATAAGGGTGGTGGGCATCGACAAAAGCGCTCGAAGAAGAGATCGTGCTAAGGGCCTTCCGCTTTTTTGAAGCGGGGACAATGGCTTTAGACTTGCTATGAGTGTTTGTCATGGTATGTTTAAAAAAAAGAATTCAACAATAAATAAAGCATCAACAAATATGCAAACAAAGGCCAAGAAGGTAAAATCCAAGTAGTCCAAATAGCAAATTACTCCTAAAACAGTATGGACAAAGACCCAAGCATACAAAACCCATATAGTAAAGATATTATGAATCAAAGTGATGAAAACAATAAAGAACAATAAATAAAATAACGAAATTAGAACTAAAAAACAAATCATGACATCCTTAAAATAAGAATAATAACAAGAGTAGTTAAGAAGAATAATAAAACATATAGTAACCTAAATACACTTGCCATATTAGAAATAAAAGTAATAACCAAAATTATAACACAAATTTAAGGGAGCAGTGAAGAAAAACATAAGCAAACTATAAAAATAAAAATACGAAATGGACTAAATAGTTAACACAAAAAGAAGCAAAATAATAAAATAAAATAAACTAAGAAAGAAACTAAAAAAATAATAATTTTAATAAGAATAAATGTAAAATATAAATAAAAAATAATAATGAGAATAATAAAGTAAAATAAAATAAAATAAAAATAAAGAACTAAAAATAGAAAAATAGGAAGGAGCAGTAGAGGATGGTGGTCGCGGGTCAGCTATTAACGTTAGAAGGTACGGCAGGGTCGAAGGAGAAGGCTGGGGTAAGGCTTGTGGCACTGAGGTTGCGGCTTGGTGGAAGGCGAGAAGGCTGTGAAAGGGAAGTGGAAAGTTTGGGGTTGAGTTGTTGAACGGAGGGATGGGGTTCGCGTTGGGAAGAAAAGGCCAAGGAAGAAGGTTCGAGGGCAGAGATGCGTGATGATGGAAGGCTGGTGAGGCTCGAAAGGAGTTTAGGCAACGATAGTGGGGGCTTGGAAAGGGAAGGAAAAAAGGGGAATTTTGGGCGTGAAGGTTCGCGTGAGAAGATAAAGGCCGAGGAAGAATGTCGCGTAGGGGTACCCGAAGTTGAAAGGAGGTTAGTTGACAGCTATTAGAGTTAAAGGATGAAAGTTTAGGGAAGATGAAAATGGAAAAATAAAATTTAAAGTATGGAGGTCAAATGAGACACGATCGTGTGAGGCCCGTGTTAGGCTACACGGTTGTGTCAGAAGCCCGTGTAGTTCCTTTTCAGCCCGTGTACGTTTTAAAAATATAGGCCCAGTTTTCACACGGCCGTGTGCAACGTCCTTCTGTTCTCCCACGCTAGTATGGCTCAGTCGTATCTCACACACGGCCGTGTGCCTTGCATGTGTAACTTTTTGACTTGACTTAAAATTGAAAAAAATTAGCTCCAAGTTTCACAGAGCCTAGGACACTCCGTGTGTCCAAGCTGTGTGTGCCACACTGCCGTGTGGACTATTTTAGGCCGTGCCTCTACCAATTTTTTAAAAGATTAAGTCACAGGATCCATACGACTAAGGACACATCCATGTGTCTAGGTCGTATGGGTCACACGGCTATGTCGCCAGGCCGTGTAACTCACTATCGAACCCCTTATAGTGCACACGGCCTGGGACACGCCCGTGTGTCCAGGGCGTGTGGGTTAAAATCACATTTTTTATTTTGAAAATTAATTAATTATTTTTAAAAAAAATATCATGAAATAAAATTAAGAAAATTAGCAGTGTTAACACTCGGGTTGCCTCCCGAGAAACGTTTATTTAAAGTCTAAGCTCGACTTACTTTGTATTCGTATGGTCATAGTGGTTCATGGAATCAAAATTCCTTTTTCTCGCTATCAATTCTATTATCAAAATAATATTTAAGTCGAGTACTATTTACCTTAAATGTGTCAAATTTAGAATGAATTACCTCGACTGTATCATATGAAAAGACATTCAGTACCGTAAAGGGATATGATCCATTTGCCTCAAGCTCCAAAGTGACAATTCGATAATCCATTTTATCGAGTAGTACCTTGTTCCCAACCTTAAATTGGTTCGTTCTATTTACATGCTTGTTAAGGCGTTGTTTTGGCTATTCATTGTGTTCTCTTGGTTTCTCTTTGACGGGTGTCTGACATTCATCTAGCTCATTGATTTGTAACATTTGTTCATTGTAAACCATTCTGTTTCTGTTGTATAGACTAGAACATAGCTCCATTGCATTTTTCCCAGAGGTTTCCTGCAAAGAAGGTTGAGTTACATGGTTTATTATTAACAGAACTTGTAAAATCATTTAGATTATTAGATGTCTTGACAGAACACGAGCTTGGAGAGTGATCGTTTTGTCACCTACACGAAGTATTAACTCACTCGTACTAACATCAATTACAGTTCTAACAGTTGCTAAAAAGGGTCGACCTAGAATCAAAGGTACATCATTATCTTCATCCATGTCTAAAACAACAAAATCAACTGGAAATATGAATTTATCACTTTATACAAGAACATCTTCAATAATACCCCTAGGAAATCTAATGGTTCTATCTGCTAATTGAATACTCATCCTAGTTTGTTTGGGTTTCCTAAGACCTAATTGCTTAAACCTTTTATAGGGCCTGACATTAATACTAGCCCCTAAATCAGCCAAAGCATTATTAATATTCAAACTACTAATTAAATAAAGAATAGTAAAACTCTCTGAATCTTTCAATTTGTTGGGTAGTTTATTTTGCAAAATAGCTGAGCAAACTGCATTTAGCTTCACATGTGATGAATCATCTAACTTCCTTTTGTTCGTCAAAAGCTCCTTTAAAAATTTAACAGAATTGGGCATTTACGAAAGAGCTTAATAAACGGTAAGTTAATATGAAATTTTTTCAGAAGTTTAGGAAATTTACCAATTTGTTCATTCGTGTGGTCTCTCTTTGTTGTGTTAAGATATGGCACTCGAGGTTTATATTCTTTACCAACCAGATTTTGCTCATTCTGGCTTACCTCAACCTTACCGTTCCTTATAACACATTCTTGCCTAGGTTCTGATTCAGATTCAACTAACCCTTCTTCATCTCAAATAGTAATTACATGAAGCTACTCTCTTGGGTTAGTTTCAGTATTACTAGGCAAGCTACCTTATAATCTTTCTGAAATTAGCTTAGCAAGTTGACCTATTTGGTTCTTAAGCCCTTGAATTGATGCTTGTTGATTTTTAAGCACTGCTTTAGTATTTTAAGAATGGGTTTCTGACATCGAGATAAACTTCGTCAACATCTCCTTGAGATTCGACTTTTTCTCTTACTGGTAAGGTTGTTGGAAGCCTAGAGGGGGTTGTGCTCTTTGATTTTCTTGAACACCCCAAGAAAAATTAGGATAGTTCCTCCAACCTGCATAAGGTGTTACTATAAGGACTATTTTGAGGCTTAGAATTATTACCCATATAATTCATTTGTTCGTTCTCTGTGCTAGGTCCGTAGGGTAGATATTCTGGATTGTTTATTCCTCCTCTATTCGTATCGCACTGTATCACCGAATGTACCTACATAGAAACATATAAACTATCAATTTTCTTATTTAATTGTTTCACTTGATTTGATAACATGGTGGCTACATCTAAATTGAAAACACCGGTTGCTTTCAGCGATTTTGTCTTCATGACTTGCCACTGATAATTATTCAGTGCCATCTCCTCTATAAATTCATAAGTTGTTTCAAGTGTTTTATTGTTTAAAGTTCTACCTACTGCTGTATTAATCACTTGTCTAGTTGAGAGATTTAAACCATTGCAGAAGGTTTGAACTTGTAGCCATAGAGGTAACCCATGGTGAGGGCACCGTCTCAATAAGCCCTTATACCTCTCTTATGCATAGGGTTTCTAAGTCAATCTGAACAAAGGAAGAGATATCATTCCTCAATTTAACTATCTTAGTTGGTGGAAAGTACTTTAGTAGAAATTTCTCGGTCATTTGATCCCATGTAGTGATAGAACCTCATGGTAAATAATTCAACCACTGTTTAGCTTTGTTCTTTAGTAAGAAAGGGAATAACTGTAGGTGAATGGCGTTGTCAAAAACACCATTAATCTTGAAAGTATTGCAGATTTCTAGAAAATTGGCCAAATGAGTATTTGGATCTTCATCTTGCAAACCATCGAACTGAACAAATTGTTGTAGCATCTAGATAGTGTTCGGCTTCAATTCAAAATTATTCGCAATAATAGTGGGTCTCACAATACTCAATTCAGCCCTAGTTAGAGTGGGCTTGGCATAATTATACGTAGTACAAGGAACATGATTTGAATTTGCAAGATTTGCAGCAACCATAGGAGGCAACTGATTATTCTGATTATCACACATCTCCTCAGTAATAAAATAAAGTCCTCTTGCTCGTCTATTATACCCTGTCGACTCTGCCTTGCTTCTTTACAATTTCTGTGAGATGTGCTTCTGACGGGTTTTTTCTAGTCATAAACTAAAGGAACCTACCAAAAACAAATAAAAGAAAAATTAGAAAACAAAATTAAACTAAAAAAATAAAATGAAATAAAAACAAATGGTTAAATTAATAAAAATCAAGTGTTCCTAATATTTTAGTCCCCGGCAACGACACCAAAAACTTGATGGTCACTAAACTAACTATAATTACTACAAAGTCAAGCGCACCTATCGAACAATAGTATAACTATGGTGAGTAAGGAATATCGTATCCACAAGGACTAAAAGTGCTAGTAATTACCGTTTTCCTATTATTTAGCCGATAAATTGAATGATGATTGTTTTTAATCTAAATTTACTAATCTAATTTAACTACGAATACAACAAAGAATGAAATGGGAAAATAATTGAAGATAACCAATGAAAAGACAATAATCAGGAAATAATCCACTTAGGCTTCACCTATTATTCTGAATTTGAATTAAACGATTTATTCACTTGTATCTTGATCCATAGAAATCCCTAAATTATGTTAATATCTCTTTCGAGAATAAGAACAACTAACTAGGTTGATTAATTAAAATATCTTTCTAATTAAAACCCCTATCGTCGTATGAACTTGATTAATGGATTTCATTCTTAGATTTGACTCTAATCAGGTAGATTTATTTCATCCTATTTCTAGGATTGCATGCAACTCCACTCAATTATGTTAGATCTACTCTTAAACAAGGACTTTTGTTCCACTGAAATAAGCACATTAAACATGAATTAATATCTTAAAAATATTAAAACACGAAATAAGCATACATAAATGAGAACAAAAATCAAGTATTCATAGCATATGAGCAGAAATTAAATAATAAGATTCATCATAGGTTTCATCCTCCCTAGGTATATAAGGAATTTAGTTCATAATCCTGAATAGAAACATCTCAAAGTTAGGATAACAACAAGACATAAAGAAACTCAGTAAAACTTCGAAGGAAATTAAATGGAGATCTTTGATTTTGAAGGAAATCTGCTTCTGAGTTGATTTCGATGGCGTTCTTCGAGTGTTCTCTTCGATCTTCTCTGAGTGCACCCCTTATGTCTTCTTCTAATTGGTATTTATAGACTTTAGAATGCTCAGAAAGCTTAAAAATTGGGTTTTTCCGCATATTTGGGAAGTAGGGTGCGATATCAACATGGGATGACACACGGGCGTGTGGCCAGCCGATGTGGAAATGCCCAGGCCGTGTGGATACTGAAAATAACTTTGTTTACCCGATTTTTTTTTTTTTGCTCCTTTTACTCTCAAATGCTCTCCTAAGTATAGAAACATGAATTTAAAGTATTAAGAGCATCAAATTCACTAATTTGTACAATTAATCATCCAAAAACGCATAAAAATGGGATTAAAATATGTTACTTTTACAGCTTATCACTTTGCTATGAATAAAGTAGATTTTTGTTTTAAAAAAAGAAAGTGGATGCGTAGTAAGGCGAGGTGGATATTTCTTTTTGGGACAATGTGTGTAAAATGGCTATGGTAATTGCTTGCCCCAACCCACTTCACTTTACCCTTGTATATATATAACTATTAAAAGAGTAAAAATATAGAAATGTTTTATAGAGAAACACATTTTTATGTTGCCTCTAAAAAAATTGAAAACATTAGAAATAACTAACAAAAAATTAATTAAAGTAGGATAGGGTGGATGCATATAGAAGTGATAGTGGTTTTAAGATTATACATCCATAATGAAGTGGGGTAAGTGATGGGGTAAAAAGTGTCAACTATGGAGCAGTAGTGGAGTTTGCAACATTTGTCACCATCACACTCCATCGTCATCCCTAACCACAAATCCCAAAAAATATTAGTATCCAACACTGTTGTTTGAATCGAACCAAATCAGCTAGTTGAATCTATTAAAAGGGTTAGACTTGTTGACTTACAAATTGATGTGGATTATTTGAAAATATTTTCTCTTATTTTTTTATATAAAATTTAATGATTTTTAAAACGATTAAATAGAAAATTAATAGTATGATGGATTTGATTACTGATTTAGTTCTGAAGACATATGTCCCCATGAATAGTAATACAGACTAAAATTATACATTGGTTGTATGAATAATTGTGCCCCTTACCTCTTGTAAAAGAAAAAATTGGTACAGCCTTCTGGGCCTAGTACTTGTAGTCTATTTTCAGTTTTATTTTGAAAATTGAAACTAAAGAAGGCGGACAATCCCAACCCACTAACCAAACTTGGGGTTTCGTTTAGGCCCCAACTTATTTCCAAAAGTCATTCTCACTCTAAAGACATGATGACAGCAAATTTCTTTTCCTTGTGATTTTTGAAGTAGAAAGATTTAAAGTGAAAATAATTGGATTGCTATAATACTTTTGGACCCTGTAAAGTATAAAGAAGAAGAGGGTGTAGGTGAAGTGGGACATCCACATTGCCGTTCCTGTTGTGATTGTGAGATTGTGGGATTTAATCCAAACCCGTGACACCTGTGGGATTTACATCATTCAATCCATTTGTTGCTATGATTACAATGTCCAATTCCACTTCTCAAGTGAGACAAATTTTGGTGCTAACTTTATTTTGAGAGAGAGTAAAAAAGAAAAACCGTTGCCCCATGACCCCTAACACCACTACAACCAACAGGGTGCCTCCTTCTCTATTTTATTTTATTTACCTAACAAATTTAAGTGCATCATCTTATTTACTCATACTAAGCATCACATCCTGTTGATTGAGCCGTTGGGATCTGAAAATGAATGGCACCTGCAATTTCTGGCCACTAATAATCAGAGAAGTAGGAGCCACCCTGATGTTGAAGGGTAGACCTACACCTACTCCTACTCCTACAATCATGTGATTGCAGTAGCAAAATATGCTTCTAAATTTAGTTTTTTGTTGAAAATTTTCTATTTAAGAATAATTAAAATCTTTAAAATAAAAGTGGAGATTAAATTTAAAATCTAAAAAGTTATAAAAATTTGAAGTATATTTTATATTTCCACGGTCAACATCTAAAAAGATAGGCTTTCCTAGTTATTAGGATTTTGTTAAAAGCTTGGGCAGGACCATGCCTCCTCTACGGATTTCCCACCTAACCTATTTAAACAGTCTGTGTCTGTGGAAATCTGGGTGTATGTGTTTTTTAATTTTATTTTTTATAATATGATCTTTGGTGATTTAATTGTGCAATTAGATATATTTTGGTATTTGTATTTTTTGTTCATTTTAGTATTTGAATTTGACAATTAAATTTATTTTTAGTCTCTAAACTTAGATTTTGTTAAGATTTGATGATGTTATCAGTATTTTTGGATTGATCAGTCAAATTGATTGCAACGAGAACCGATTGGTATATTAGTTCAAACAAAGAGATTGAATTAATTGTATTGGAAACTGCTCGAAATAGATAAATATTAAATTTGGAACAAAAATTGGTTGTTGAAGGGGTTAAACCAATTGTATTAAAAACCGCTCGAAACAAGTAAAAGTCAAAACCTAAGACAAAAATTAATAGTTAAACAGGTTGAACCGATTTTTTTTAATTTTAATAAATTTTTAAATATTGTTGGCCTAGCAATTAAACCAATTAAATCGATTGAATCTAAAATCAATAATTTAACTATTCCAACCATTGATCTAACTATTAAAACATTGAATATAACACTTCAAAATTGTACCATATAATCATCCGGAAATTGATATAAATTTTTTGATCTTCAAGTAACAAGTTCAATGATAAAAAATCTATCTCTTTTTAATTACGTAATTAAATGTCAAAAAAGGTAAAAATAAGAGAGAGATAATGTTGAGATGTAAATGCAGGTAGAACAATCCCCATTAGAGTTAGCAGATTCAAATAGGCATGCGAACGCTAAAAGCTTTCTTGGCTTTAGTTTCAGGTTCTGCAAAAAGTATCATTCCCCAGGTCAGGGCTGGTGAAAGCGAATTTTACCCTAATGGGTTAACAGTTAAAACTCCATTTCCACCCCATTGGGCACAGTAAAGATTCTGCTGACACCGCACCCCCGCCCCACTTTTGGTTCAACCAATGGTAAAAAGTTAAATCATCATCATCATGCACGCACAAAAACAACAAAAATTAAATGCATCATGATTTCCCTTTATGGTTTATTTTCAAATATGAAATTAATACCAGCTTTTGCCTTGTCAAAATCATCATCATCAAATTAAAATGGCCATATTATAGGATTAAGACGTTGCTGAAAAATTGGGTATCATTCATTCGGTCACTTCCGTATTTACTTCAAAACTCTAGTCATCTTTTTTCACTCCACAATTAATTAAAAATTATAGGTCAAAAAGCTACTCTGCTCCCTCTCAATTTTTGATATTCAACAAGTTAGTCCCTCTTAAAACGGTGGAGTAATTCTTTATTAATTTTGAAAGTGAGCAGCTAAAAATAAGTAATTACAATGTTACATTTTTATAATTGGTATTGTAACAAATTTAACTATCAAAGTTTATACTTTCTGTCAATTTAGTCTTTGATTTAACTAGTTTATCCCATAATATTTATACAAAATATATAAATATCAAGAACTTACTTTATATTATACCAATAAAAAATATGTACAATATTTTATCAATATCAAAATTGAGAGGGACTAGAGATGTATTTTTACCAAAATTATAATTTCAAAACGGTACCTGCAAAGTTTTGTCAATTTGGAAACCAGGCCACTCTATTTAAATACACCAGAATCGAAGCGAACCTCATCGCCTCCGTAGCAGCCCAAGTTACAACGAAGTGAACCGTATCGCCTTCATTGAATCCGTCGCTGCTCGAGTAACCCTCAAGGCTTCTATCTGGGTACTTTTCTTTCTTCCATATTTCTCTTTTCCTTGATATACCAACACAAAATCTAACTCTTTCAGTTTTTTTTTTTTCTTCCTTCTTTTGTAATATTCATCAATGAAACCAGTTATGCATGCAGTAACCATATTATTGACATTTAGGAAGATAGTAATTTCTAAGAACTAACATGAATGTTTTGTTAGCTAGGGTTTCCATCTTTGTGTCCGGCTACAACTTTGAGACATTGGAGTGAACCCAATTATAGAATTTTTTTTATAACTTAAAATTTATTAATAATATTTTAGTATAAAAATTATTTTGTTAGAAAGTGATTTTAGATAATCTATAGGGCTAGTGTATAAATAAATTTAAAACGATAGTACAATGATTATTAATTAAGTCATAAGTATAGTGATTAAACCCTTTCCCTTTTCTAATAAAAAAGATAATTAACAATTTTATTCATCATAATTTTTAATATGATTGATCAGATATGATTAAAAAAATATCATATATATATATATATATATATACACATGTAGCATTCACTAACAAAATCCATTTAAAAATGCAAATTATACTATTGGCTTAAACCAAAAAAACAAAAAAAAAAAAACCCAAATTATAGTGCTTTCCTTCTTAGTATCTGACTTTTTTTTTTTTTTTTTATCATTTTAGGTATCTAAATTTATGTTCTATTACCATAATTGATCCTTCTGTTATCAAAATCATTGAGTCAATCGTTGCCTACCATGTGGTATCTAAAATTTTTAAAAAAACTTAATATATATATATAATAAAAAACTTAAAATAAAAAAAAATATAATAAATAACCTCAATAAAAATAAAAATTGGAAAACAAACAAAGTTAAGTTCCCTCTGAGTTAATTCTAGTTTATCGGCTTTTATCCATGTAGGGGGAAAGAAATGTATGTACTTGGCTACAAAATTTATTTTGCACACTACAAGGGATTCCATTTTTCCATTAATAAGAGTTTTAGGTATGGTTTATACAATTTTAATAAACCAACATAAAATTTTCAAACATTAGCTAATTAATCATATTCTGTCACACTGAAAGTAGTATTTTATATTGGATTTCTTATTGCTTTTTATTGTCAAATCGTTGATTATGCCCTTATATAAGTAGTTACTAGATACCCACGGAAAAACCTGTTACAATACTTATATATACTTCTAACCCGAATTTTATTAAAAATGGGAGCAAATGGATTAGTTTGGATAAATATGGAATTATTACCCATGTATATTCCATAGTTAATTTTCTCCCTTGTTCATAATAGTAGGTAAAATGGAAATGAGTTTAGATATGTACGTGCAAGCAACGATTGAGTCAAAGATTTTTTTTTTTAAGTAGTTTAAACGATAAAAAACAGGTGGTGTGATAAATGACTTGATATTAAGTATTCCAATTGACATCAATTTTGCATTTTTTGAGTAGATATTACAAATTAAAAGGAGATGAAAAGAATACCTTTAGGGTACTGACAAGAAACTTAAATATTAATTATATATTTTTAACCATGATTCAAACATAAATTATATTTTGGATAGATGAACATTCGATTTAATTTTGTATTTTCTCAATTATAGGACAAAATGTTAAAATTTTAAAATAAAATAAAAAAATTGCAAATGACGGGGATCAAGAGTGCAAAAAGAAAAAAAAATGAAAGATACGTTATCTCTATGCCCGCCACCTTTTTCATTTTGTAAAAATCCAGTCACAAAAGCGTACAAAATTGGAGTAAAAAAAGGGTTTTCACAGAGCTGTTGCTTTTACGGAGGAAATATGAGTTAAATTCTAAAATTTGAATGCTGTCTGTCACTTTTATTTTAAATAAAGGCTATTGAAGAAAAACATTGCTTTCAGTACCTTTAAAATCTTGGCTTCTTTGATTTTAAACGTTATTTTATTTTGCATGCAGGCGGAGAGGGGTTCTATTCATGGGCTGCGCCGCCTCTAAACTCGACCAACTCCCGGCGGTCTCTTTTTGCCGCGACCGCTGTGACTTCCTCGACGACGCTCTCCGGCAAAGCTACGCCCTTGCCGATGCACACGTGGCATACATGCAATCGCTCAAGACTTTGAGCCCCACTCTTCGGCATTTCTTTGATCAATGTTTCAAATCTACGTCTGGCAATGACTCCGCCGTCTCCACCGAGAAACTGCCGAAGCAAGCTTCTCCCCTCTCCTCGCAAGACCGTTCCCTCTTGAGTTCAAACTCAGATTCGTACATTCAGTTCGATACTGATTTGGAAGAGGATGAGGCAGACAAAGATTTCTATACTTCTTTAACGAAATACATTCAAGTTATCATAATCATGGCACCTTACATCCTATTCTTTGCTTAATCCTAATTACCACGGTAATACCTACCAGAATAGCGAATTCAGTGGTTCAGGCTGGAAAACACCGCCACCCTCCGGCTCCGAAGAGCACAGCTTGGGATTACTTGAATTTTTTTGATGAAACTTTACGAGAGATACGAGTTGCCTTATAATTCGAGCAAAGCTGTGAAAGAACAAACAAGGATCTAATGACGATGAAGCACAGCTAGTAAACAAATTCATGGAGAAGAAAAATCCAGTGCAAATGATAGAAAAGCGGAAGGAGAAGAAAAGCTGAGAGGAGAAACTGTTTCAGTAAAGAAGAAAAGTAGATTCAGCGACCGAGAAAGTTGAGAAGACGACTGGTTTAAAAGAACCCAAAGTTCAAAACGATAAACAAAGTGTTTCTGAGGTAATGAAAGAATTGCAGGTTCTGTTTGAGAAAGCTTCTAAGTCCGGAAACGAAGTTTTGAAAATGCTCGACACCGGAAAATTTCGTTACCATCCACAAAAATCTGTTTATCAAGGTGAGGTCTTAAAAATTCCTTAACAAACAGTGGGTTTGGAATTTCAATTGCAAATAGTTTTGATGGTTTGTGTGATGTAGGTTCTACCCGATACTTCATATCATTACTTCAAATTCATCGGAAACAGAGACCTTACTGCCGAAAGACAAGGTTAGTTCAACGAAGAACGATGAGATTGATAATGCACAGAATCTATCTTCTATTCTCAGGAAATTGTACATGTGGGAGACCAAACTCTATGATGAAGTCAAGGTATGGGTCATGAATCAAAGATGCTTTTGATTTTCACTTTACCTTTTTTAACTTTTCCTTTTACTTCATGTTTGAAGGCTGAGGAAAAGCTACGTATAATTCATCAAAGACGTGTAGGCAGATGAAAAGCTTGACTCAGAAGGGTGGTAATGCTCGCAGAGTTGATTCCACTAGAACTTTGATAAGGGCTGTATCTACTAAGATGAGAGTTGCAGTTCAAGTTATTGACAAGGTCGCAGTTACTATAAATAAGCTAATGGATGAGGAGTTGTGGCCAGAGGTCAATGAACTAATTCACAGGTACATTGTACAATTCCCAATAACTCAATGAATTGGTTAAAGAAAGGTG
The DNA here is from genome assembly GCA_020496765.1 of Gossypium stocksii. Classification (NCBI taxonomy): domain Eukaryota; kingdom Viridiplantae; phylum Streptophyta; class Magnoliopsida; order Malvales; family Malvaceae; genus Gossypium; species Gossypium stocksii. The sequence continues at coordinate 30,424 of JAIQCV010000040.1, read as the reverse complement.
ACTAACTGCAATTTACCTTGTTTTTAGATTGTTTAGAATGTGGAAACGTAATACTAGAATGCCATAGCTGTCAATGCAAAAAGGTTATGGAAGCCAAATGTTTGGATTTCATTGCTCTGAATGATAAGCTTAATGATTCTCATCTTGAAGTGGCAATGAGACTAAAGCTTCAACTTCAAAACTGGAGTCTTAGTTTCTTTAGTTGGATTGAAGCTCAGAGGGGGTTTCTCAAAGCTTTGAATGGTTGGCTTCGAAGATGTCTCCTATATGAACCTGATAAAGCAACAGATGGAGTATCACCTTTATCTCCTGTTAGAAGTAGAACACCACCAGGTTATTGTGATCCTTAACATGTGGTCGGCAGCTATGGATAAAGATAAACTGCCGGACAAGGAAGTGGGTGAAGCGGGTACATGGATTGTTAATGATTGTAAACCAAGTAGTGGAACAGTATAATGTAGATTTGCAGCAAAGGATTATTGCTGATAAGGATATGGAAAGAAAAGTAAAGATGTTAGAAAAAGAGGGGCAAAAGATGCAAAAGTTAATGCAAGCTCAAGTGAGATGATGACAAGATTCGCAAGGGAAGAAAGCGATGTCCTTCTACCGAGAGACGCCACGCCTCGTAGTGATATCAGGGATGCTACTAGTTTGGTAAATGGTCTAAAGCAGATTTTCATGGGAATGGAGAAGCTTGCTAACCATTCCAGGCAAGCTTATGAGGAGCTTCATAAATACATGGAAGAGAGCAAGGCCACTCAAGAATACCCTTAAACATCTCATGCTTAATGTATAATTGCTTAGTTATTATGGAAAATTATTAGATTGTGGTATTGGTAGGGATCTAAAACTAGCTGATTCAGACTTAGTTTACCCTGATGCATGGCTCTGAAATAACTCATAGCTATTGCCTTTTTGAAGATCAGGTTTTGATTATATTTTGTCTAAAATTTGCCAATGTGCTTCGGCAAGGTAGCCAAATTTTTATATCGACAGCACTGTATACTAGCCACCATATTATTAATTTCTTATTCCTTTTTACTTTTTATCCTTCCATTGTTTAAACAAGTCGTTTCGATAATTAGATGAGTAGAATTTAGATTGTTGCAGGGTCTTAAGATCTAAGGTAACTTCCTATTAACAAATTATGAAAGATGGATTGTGAAGAGTGTCTCTATACACAACCACTTGATATTTATAATACATGATCAACAGTTTTCTTGCTAACTATTCTGCTTAACAGTTTTAACAGCTAATTAACAACTTTGACTAACAACCATAACCAATCCATTGACTCTCTATCATTCATCCATCTTCTCGACTGTAAAACCCGAAGAAAATGTCAAAACCGATTAAAGTGCGATAAGAGAAAGTGCCTTGGTAAGAATGTTAGCAACTTGATCACATGCAAGAACCTCTTCAACAGCAATAGAGCCGCCAGCAACCTTCTCACGAATAAAAAAACAAGTCAAGCTCAACATGTTTGAACTTGGAGTGGAGAACAGGATTAGCTGCAACTGCAACGGCACTAGAATTGTTACACTAGATAGTAGGTGTATCAACAGACAAAATCTGTAACTCTTGAAGCAACGATATCAACCAAGTAACATCACTCGTAGCTACAGCAAAACTCTGATATTTAGCTCAGCCGTTGACAGGGAAACCACATACTGTTTCTTGGAACACCACGAGATAGGTGTGTGACTAAAACACACACAGTATTCAGACGTTAGAGCGTCAGTCATCAAAATCCAACCCCAATTAGCATCGACGTATCCCATAAGAGATAAGCGATTAGACGGTCGAAAATAATACCATAGTCAAGAGTACCACTTAAATATCGCAAGATTCGTTTTAAAGCAATCATATATGTAGTAGTAGGATTGTGCATGAATTGACAGATACGGTTCACAGCATACGCAATATCAGGATGAGTAAGAACTACATACTGTAAAGCTCCAGTGAGACTTCGGTATTCAGTAGGGTTACATAGTCGATCCTCATCATCCTTTGACAAACTAGTCGAGCTAACATAGGAGTATGAACCTTCTTGGCATGTAAGAGTGAACTTCGAGCAAGAAAATCACGAATGTATTTTTTTTACATAGATGAAGACACCCGGTGGAAGGGCACGTAACCTTGATCCCAAGGAAATAATGAAGATCTCTCATATCTTTGAGTGAGAACTCAACATTGAACTGTTAAATAAAACTAGTGATAGTTGTAGAAACATTACTAGTAATAATAATATCATCCACGTATACAAGCACATATAAAGTAGAATTAGACGTAATCAGACAAACAAAGAGGCATTAAATTTAGAGACGACAAACCCAGTGGACACTAAAAATTGTTTTAGCTTGTTAAACTAAGCCCATGGATCCTGGTAGAGCCCATACAAAACCTTCTTCAAACGGCATACAAATGGCTTTCCAACACAGTCATACTGAACAAATCCCGGAGGTTATTGCATGAAAACCTCAGTATCAAGATCTCCATTTAAGAAGGCATTGTTCACATCGACCTGACAAATCGACCAGCCTTTTGAACTGCAATTGACCAAATGACCCGAATAGTAGCCGGTTTAACTACTGGACTAAGAGTCTCTTTAAAATCACACCCAGGTATTTGGGAACAGCCCTTAGCAACCAACGTGCCTTTCTGTGATTAATTCATCCGTCAGGATTTCTCTTGATTTTGAACAACTATTTGCACCCTATTGTTCTCCGATCAGGCAGTAACTGTACGAGCTCTCAGGTCGAATTACCCATCAGAGCATCATACTCTATATGGACAGCTAACTTCCAATCCGGATGAGTAAACGCTTCTGTAACAGAACAGGGCTCAAATTCACCAGCTTCTGCACACCAAGCCTTGAGCTTAAAAATCTCCGCCTTCGACCGAGTAACCATAGTGTAAGTATTTCCTGAAGAAACTGTAGGAACCGGTGGCATCGCAGTTGGTAACGGACTAGTGGAAGGAGGGATCAGTGAATACTGATGCTCCCTGAAAGTAGAGCCGGAGGCAACAGTGACTTCTTCTAACGGGATACAAGTGGCGAGTGTATCACCAGAATCAGACCACACAAAATCATAATCTGTACCTGGCAAGGGAGATGATGAGAAAACCAATCAGGTTCTTGAAAAGTTGCAGGAACTGTCGACGAGATAGATGTAAGTATCGAAACATAGGTAGTAGCTCACGTAGAATTACAAGCATCTGTCACCATCGGTGACACAAACAAGAATCGATGCTCATCAAACACCACATGCCGAGAAACAACCACTTTCCTATCTAGTGTAAGACAATAATCTCCTTGTGTTGAGAGCTATACCTTAAAAATGTACAGGGTTGAGACCGAAAATTCAGCTTATATTGTACAAACGGTCGTAGATACGAAAAACAACAATAGCCAAATACCCTGAGTTGATCATATCGAGGTTCACAGCCATAAAGCTTTTGATACGGGGATTGACCTTTAAGAACAGGAGTGAGCAACCTGTTAATAAGATGCATAGCACTACAGAACGCATAGCCCCAGTATTCCATAGGAAGATTGGCCTGTGCCAATAGCGTGAGCCTAGTTTCCACAACGTGCCTATGTTTACGCTCCGCGACTCCGTTTTGTTTAGAAGTGTGAGGACAGGATAGGCGATGAATAATTCCCTGACCAGCTAGAACGGATGCAAAAGCCCGAAACTCACCACCCCAATCACTTTGAAACTTCTTAATACTTTTCCTAAATTGGGTGGCGACTATTTTTTAAAACTGAAGGAAACAATCAAGTGCTTGAGATTTACGTTTAATCAAATAAACCCACGTAAAACGACTGCACATGTCCACAAATGAAACATAATACAGATTTCCCTCGTAGGCAACAGAGGCATGCCTTTACAAATCAGAAACAACTAATTCAAAGAATTCCACATATTCAGTAGTAGAATGAGGAAAAGGCAATTTATGGGATTTCCCCTTTTGACAGCAGTACAAACATGAGAAAGATATTTCTTATTAGAAGCTATGCCACATTTTTTTAGAACATCATTAACAATATTAGAAGATGGATGTCCAAGCCTATTGTGCCACAGCGTAACTCATCAGAAACAAATGAACTAGCCTAAAATGCAACATTATAGATATTAGTAGTTGGAGTAGACGAAGCGGGCGAATTGGGTAAGAATTGATAGAGGCCATCACGAACTCGGCCCCGCAGCAAGTCCTCTTGTATTTGGATATCCTTAATAACACAGGAGGATGGGTAAAATTCAAAGAATACATTGTTGTCTTTAGCAAACTGTGAAACGGGCATGAGGTTCTTGCGAATGCTCGGAACACATAACACATTAGTCAAATGGACCAACTTTGAATTTGTAGGAATAACAGTGTCCCCGACAGATAAAATTTTAGTAGGAGCCCCATTACCCATTAAGAGTTCAGAGGTACCTGAATGTGGAGTGGCAGCGTTCAAATCGGCAGCATTTTGGCAAACATGATTGGACGCGCCAGAATCTGGATACTAGGACGTGGTCTTAACTGGTCCCAGGATATACAGACCAAGACCATCAAAATTGGAGTCATACTGTGTGGCATCTGAATTGTCAGAAGCACGGAAGTAGGAATTCTGGGTAAGCCAATGCACTGTGAATTATCTACATCAAAAACACGAGTGCAGGGTTTAGTTCGCCATGGAGCCTCAAGAGGAGCAGTTGGATGAGCTCTTGCAACACCAACAAAATTAGTAATAGGGGACCTAGGAGAAGTTTGTGAAACATTGGAGCCACATTGACAGGCCCACTATGTGGTCCATGAGAACCAGAAGGCTCGGAATATTGGCCAGCATCATTCGGCCTGACAAATCCATTAACAACCCCATCTTGACGTTGGCCCAATTCACGCCCAAGACCATATCTAAATTCCACCTTTGCTGGTCGGTCATATGGCCCATAAGTGGACTGATTAACATCACATGCATGAAGGGCCTCATAAGGCCCAAATGGAGGCCTAGGCCATGTAGGCATAGAATAGTCAAAAGCACCCCTAGGCTCCATTAGACGAGAAACACGTTGTTGAGGCTATCTCCCCCAAAAACAACACCAACCCCCTACTCCAGAACAAAACCAGCAAAACGGTCATCATTTTCCACGCCCGGAATAGTAGCCGGAGGTGCCATGTCCGGACCACCATAGTCCCGATGAAGCAGTAGTAACATTACTGCGTTACATGACCAAATCGGTTGTAGATCTGACATTGCACCCTAGACCTAAAACCTCGACCGTCGCGCGACCCTTACGAGGAACGTCCACCTCGCATACCACGCGAATCAACCACCGTAGCGTCGCCAGAAGCCTCAACAACATTCGCTACCATTGGCATATCATGCACCGCCCTCAACTGTTGATTTTTGAACTTCACAAGCTTTTGAAACGTCAAGGTGGCCGGTGATACAGAGAACAACATGGAAACCGAGTCGAATTCAACCGGTAGGCCAACGAGAAGAATCTCTATTTTCTCAGTATCCAGTATAGTAGATCAAGATGTCGCAAGTAAGGCGCAGAGATTCTGGATCTTTGAAACATATTCTTGTACAGTGGAATGCCTTTCTTCACAGAGTATAGATCGCAACGAAGCCGAGCAACCTTCGTGCTAGAGGAAGCTGCAAACAAATGACTCGCAGTACTCCAAATTTCAAAGGTAGTTTTAGCAGTTATAAACGAAGACAACAACGATGAATCAATCGTGGAAATGAGCCATGAAGCCAGCAATTTATCCTGTTGAATGAACAAGGATGCTATTGGATTCGGTGTTAGATCGCCATCAGACGACACCACAAGTCTCATTGGTGCAAATAAGGTGCCATCCAAAAGACCTTGTAATTCATAGCCTTCAATAATGAGACGTACCTGATGCTGCCACTGAACAAAGTTCGTCGCATCCAGCTTTACTGTTTCATGTCGAGGAAAGCTTTGAATTAAACATGAATTAGCAAAAACAAAGTTAGAAGGTTCACCAGAAGTAGAGTCGACCAATGGATCCATGAGCCAGGAGCATAGACAACCAGTAGGAACTAGGAAACAGTAGGAGCGAAAGCAACGAGCAGGAACGAGGTGACTGATACCATCTTAAGATCTAAGGTAACTTCCTATTAACTAATTATGAAAGATAGATTGTGAAGAAGAAATCAAATATGTATTTTGGAATTGTTGTTGTTAAGTGTCTCGTACACAACCATTTTATATTTATAATACATGATCAATAGTTTCTTGCCAACTATTTTGCTTAACAACTTAACAACTAATTAACAATTTTGACTAACAACCATAACTAATTCATTGACTCTCTATCACAGGGAAGCTAGTTTCTTGATTACTTTAAGGTTAAAGCTAGATTCAAACAATAACAATTAAATCTATTTAGTTAAATTAAATTATTAGTTCAAATTCTCCAATTAAATTATTCTAAATGTCTATACTTTTTTAATTTTAAAATTTTAATCTTGCAAAATGATAGTCACTAATCCATAATAAGATTTTTAGTAAGTAATCTATAAAAACAATAATATTACGTTTGGTTCGCTATAATAGAATAGAGTTGTAATCTAATAGAGTTGTAATCAATAATTTAATTGTTTGATTGAATGAAATGAAATAGAACTATAATAATATTATTATGTTTGGTTGAATGAAATAACGTTGTAATTGCATAAGGAAAAAAATTGAAATAATTAGAATAGCCTTAGCAAAATCTACCTAAGAATTTATATTAAGTAGGTTATTATTGTTATTGTTATTAAATTTTCACATGATTCTTATTAAAAATAATTTAATCATATTTTAATATAATTATTATTAAATATAATTTAATAAAAATAAAAATAAATAATTTAATATTAGAATATTTCAAATATTTTTATTTTTATATTTTTTAAGTCCAAGTTTTCAAAGACTAATCTAGAATTCTTTTTTTTGTTATTTAAAGTTGCATGGAATAACTATTCTTCGGCGATACCAAGAAATAGTTATAACGGAAAGACAAGTAAAAAAAAATATTTCCATTAAATAAGTATTGGGTTCAACCAAACAATAGAATAGTTTACTAATCAATGATAAGGAGAAATGCTATTCTATTTCCCCAACTAAACATGGTGTTAATTAACACATTTGGTGCATTAAATTTTAAAAATAACAAAACTTGAAAAAAATTAATAAAGACTAAAATTTTAAAAATTAAAAAATCTAAAACTGATCAATTTAAAGTACAAAAATTAAGTGCAAAACTTTCATAAAGAACGAGGACTACTAGCAAAATTGACACCCAATTTTAATTTAATGTTTATAACAGGCGAAGTAATCATCTATTTTTTTAGACAAAAAACTGTAATTGTGTTCCATTTTTCAATTTTCTTGGCCACATCATAGGTTTTCTCAATTGCAGGAAGAAAAAGTATTGAGATTTTTTTCCCTATCTTATGAAAGCATACACAGATGAATCTGAACATTTGAGGGTCATAGTTATATAAGGACTGAATGGGGACTATATAATGTACAATCTAAGAAACATATAGCTCAGCTTTTCCATCAATGAAGAGGCTCATGAACTCTTCTCCATCAACAGTTTCTTTCTCCATCAGAAGTTGAGCAAGCTTGTGGAGAATGTCAATGTGAGTTGTGATTATCTGCTTTGCCCTTGTGTATGCAGTCTCTACTAGATCCCTTACCTCTGCATCCACCACATCTGCTGTTGCCATGGAGTAGTCTTTTTGTGATGACATCTAAGAATGGAATTTACGAGTCAGCTTATGTTAGACAACCACCCACAGAAGCTCGGAGATGGCACGAGATCATGCAGGTTATAAATACAACATTAGTAAATATTAAATTGAAGAAAAATTTACCTGTTGACCTAAGAAAGGATTGCCACCACCTCCACCAATGGCAACTTGTCCAATCTTTTTGCTGAATCCAAATCTTTCAACCATCTGCCTTGCCACTCGTGAGACTTGCATAAAGTCATTCGATGCTCCTGTTGTCACATTTTCCTCCCCGAAAATTACTTCTTCGGCAATCCTGCACAAGTAATGAGGAGAAAACTCCTTAAGAATATTTTAGAAAGATGCCGATAGATGTTCTCGCTTTCTACCTATGGTGACAGATGCCATCCTATCTCATCCAACACTAAAAGGGGCTTACGATTAAGGACAGATAGAACTTGAGAAACTGACCTTCCACCAAGTGCAACAGCCATCTGGTTCTCTAGGTACTTCGACTGTAGAGACCAGATTCAAGCCTCTCTTCACTCGGAGCAAAAAAGGTAAGGCCACCAGCTTGACCACGAGGAATGATAGAAATCTTAGCTACAGGATCATATTCAGGCATAAGTGCACCAACTAAAGCATGGCCAGCCTCTGCAAACCGAAGTGCATGAAGCAAGTCAAATACCCAGCATCAAATCATAGCTAAAGCAACAACCAGGGAACAAATGCATACCATGATAGGCAACCAATTTCTTCTTCTCATCAGAGACAACAGCATTTTTCTTCTCTGGTCCAGCAATGATCCTCTCCAGAGCATCAGATATCTCATCTTTGCTTATCTCCTTGAGGTCGCGCCTGGCTGCAAGAATTGCAGCTTCATTCATCAGGTTCTGCAAATCAGCTCCGGTGAAACCTGGGGTCCTCCTAGAGATCTTTTCAAAATCAACATCCTTTGCAAGTGCCTTTCCTCTGGAGTGCACCTACAATGAAATACGGGAAAGCTTAATAGGATTGAAGGCACTAAAAGTTTAGAACAACAAAGGGCCAAGCAAAGGTTGACAATGAAGTTGCAAGCTAAAGACAAATTATTTCACTAAATTTCTAATTGAAAGAGAATTGAAATTTCACCATGACATAACAACTCTAACACTACTTTCCAAGTGCAAGCATTCATATAACTCACAACATGCCAAATGCATTGAAATTATCAAGTAAGCAATGTGTTGATAAATGACTAACCTGGAGAATCTTCACTCTCCCAGCAACATCAGGCCTATCAACTGTAACCTGCCGGTCAAACCTACCCGGCCGCAACAAAGCGGCATCAAGAACATCCGGTCTGTTGGTTGCTGCCAAAACAATGACACCAGAATTCCCTGAAAATCCATCCATCTCAGTCAACAACTGATTGATTGTCTGCTCTCTCTCATCATTTCCTCCTCCAAGACCAGCTCCTCTCTGTCTCCCAACAGCATCAATCTCATCAATGAAGACGATGCAAGGAGCCTTGGATTTGGCCTTATCGAATAAGTCCCTTACTCTGGATGCACCTACTCCAACGAACAACTCCACAAACTCAGAAGCAGCGCATGAGAAAAATGGAACCCCGGCTTCTCCTGCTACTGCTCTCGCCAACAGAGTCTTTCCAGTACCAGGAGGGCCAACCAATAAACAACCTTTCGGGATTTTAGCTCCTAAAGCTGTGTACTTGTCTGGGTTCTTCAAGAAATCGACAACCTCTTGGAGTTCCAATTTTGCCTGGTCAGCCCCCGCTACGTCAGAGAAGGTAACACCAGTCTCTGGCACTTCCTGGAACTTGGATTTGGATCGTCCAAAATCCATGGGTCCGCCAAGCCCACCGGGGCCACCTGGACCACCTTGAGCCCGACGGAAGAGGAAGAACAATCCAGCGAAAGCAAGGAAAGGGAAAAGCAAATTCCCAATAAAATTGAAAAGCCCATTACCGGAATCACCCTCGGATACCGAAATATCGACACCATTCATGGCTAAGATGTCGATGAGGTCAGGGTCATTTGGGACAATCACGGTGGCTCTATGGCCATCAACGGCGGTGAGTTGGAGGGCAGAACCGTCTTTGCTGAACCTGACTCTCTCCACTTTCCCCTTCTTGACTGCGTTCAAGAATTCGCTGTACCTCCATTGGCTGCCCTCCGGAAGATCGGAGGATTGAGATTGAGGCTTGGGAGCAGTTAAGAGGAGGTTTTGGGAGAAGGGCGACTGGTTCGATGGGCTTGGCTTCGTAGGCTGGGCTTCAATTACAGGTGGGGGAGTGGGTGGGGCGTTGTCAACGGCGAGTGCTTGTGGGGCTACGGAAGAGAAGAGTAAGGCAGCAAGAGTGGCATGAGATTGGAGGGTTTTAACAGTGTGGCTAGAGTTGGGTTTCTTGTTGAGGATAGATTGAGTAACCTGCAACTTTCTAGTAGTTTTTGGTGTTGGAGGAGACAGTAAAAGTTGAGTACCAAAGAAGTTAGAAGAGAGCAGAGAGTTAGCCATTGATGGCGGTAAATGAGAGGGGAGACAATCAGATCCTCTTACTATGGGATGGTATGGGTATTAATAGGTTGATTGTTGAGTTGGTGTGTGAAATGAAGAAATCAAATGGTGTGGCTGAGTTGAAGTTAGTGATTTGGGAGGCGTAAGAGAGTTGGATTAAGCAACGCCATGGGGTTTGATGTCGCAGGGCTTGCATCTACGTGTTCCTCCTTTTATCCATCCGTTTTAAATATCTTCTTCCTCACCTCTTCTATCTCTCACATCAATTTCAATACCTTTATTTTTGTCTTTACATACCTTGTAATTTATTTTCTAATTTCTTTGAGGAAATTGTTGGACTTCCAATTGAGATACCATTTGCCTAGTTGCACACCTACCAAATTACATCATTATATTTAAGTTAATGATTTGGGTTTTTCTTCTATATTTAGATGCCTCAAGGTTCATGAATGTTAAACCATAATTCTACTGGTCGCCTTATGTCTTGCAGCCATGGAGCACTCGTGTTATATCCATAATTGAGTAAGCTGTAGAGCTGCCCCGGAACTCACGACATGACAGCCAATGCAAGCTTGGAATTATAGAGTTTAACACTTATCCCTTTCTCCTTTATGTATATATTAAGATCAATTTGGGTTGTTTACAAAGCACAGAAAAGAAACACATAAATGGCTGCCTCAACTGGTCATGTTCGTTCAAGCAGTTTGCCAATCAATACTCATCCACTAGTTGTAAGTGTTGAGGAGCAGTTAACCAGATTGAGGGCATCACAACAAGAAACATCCTCGTCCATGAGCAACAGATTGGGAGGGTTAAAAGAATTGTACCACCGAGTTGATGATTTGTTTCAATTACAGTTTCCCAGAGCTCTTTGTATTGAACATTTAGAGGGTGTGTTGGATGGATCTCTTTGAGTATTGGACGTGTGTGGCACCATTAGAGATGTTTTGTCTCGGATGACGGAGGGTTTGCAGGGACTTGAATCCTCCATCAGGCGAAGAACTGGCCGTGAATCCTGCTTGGAAGGTGAAATCAGAGCTTATATGGTCACCAGGAAAGAAATGAATAAAATGATCAGAAATTTGGAGGGAATGGACCGGAAATGTAAATCAGTGGTGTTGGACAATGATTCTGAAATGGTGGGTGTGGTGAACATGCTAAGAGAAGCTGAGGAAATTAGCCTTTCAGTGTTTGATTCCCTCTTATCTTTTCTTTTGCTTCGAAAGCTAAGATCAAAGCCTACCGGCTGGCCTATTGTTTCAAAATTATTGCACTCAAGGCGTGCATTGTGCGACCGAATGGAAGCGACTGAAGCCGAGAAACTGGAAGTCGAGTTGAGTCTCTTGAAGTCAAGCAAAGACATCAAACTTGAACAAGTGCAAAAATTATTGATAGATCTTGAGGCATTTCAAGCTACCATCAAAGAAACAGAAGGGGATTTGGGGTGCTTCTTTAGACAACTACTGAAAACTAGAGTTTCCTTTCTCAACATACTAAACCACTAATGACCAACACAATTTTGTAGCATATGATTTTGATCTCAACTGTACACATACACAGCATAAGAAAAACAATATATTGGAAATTATTCATCTCCAATTGCCTCTCTTTTTCTGATTTTTCTTATTATTAATATTCCCATACAAGGGCTAAAAATCCCAGCCACGCTTGAGATGACCATGGGTTTTATGGATTGGTGAGAAACCGAGTCATTGACCTCTCAGCTAATGGCATGTGATTATTCATCAAAACCACGCGCATGGACTGCATTTACTTCAACTCAATAACGAGCTGTAAAGATTCCATTGCGGCACCACATCGTTTAATTGTTGCATGGAGATCTGCGCAACCTTCATGATTGTTAGATTACAATGTTGGTTGTCTACTGCCAGGAAGCCATGATACCTTGCCACTCGTGCATTTCATTATTTTATTCCTTAACCAATTCATTTTATGGTGTCGCTCTTATTAATATCCAACCGTACTGTAGTGTAATTTCAGCAACTGTCAACTCAGCTGACTGCTCTTCAATATGAACAATATACGACTCTGTTTTCTTATTAGACATTTTAGGTGGCAGAGCTTGGCTTTTGGAATTGATCTCATAATAAAATATTACGCCCCCTTGGAGGATGGTCATGATCCCTTGACCATCCTAAAGGGCCAACTTCCAGTATTCATTTCTATCAGATTGTCTTTCACATAATTGACCCTATGCCAGAACCAACATCCTGACCATAAAGAATTGCTTTAATGGCTGTCATGTGAACGAAAGAAAAAGGATTCCACTTGTTGGAAGATGCTAAACCATGACCGTAATTGGCGCACTGTCCTGTCATGGAACAAGGTTTTTACGAACTTGCAATATTATAGTGTGGGCTGTGGCTTCTACATCTTAATGTCTGGGGGGACAAAGTGGCTAATATCCTAATGTGCTACACTGATGAAAGAGATGCCTTCTGTTGCCTTCACCTTATATAAAAGCTGCCTCATTGGAATGACTTGATCATCTAACCTTGAATTGTGTGCATCTCAAGAAAAACAGAGAAAAAAATGGAAGCTCCTATTACAACAATGAAAGCTAAATCCCATGCTCGTTCCAACAGCTTGCCATCCGAATCTCACCCGTTGTAGCCGATGTTGAGGACAAATTGTGCCGGTTAAGAGCCTTGGAAGCAACATCATCTTCTCCATCAAGTCTATGTAAGAACTTGGCTGCTCTAAAGGAGATGTATGAATGTTCTGATAACCTACTTCAGTTGCAAGCCACCCACAAGCCTTTCTCAAATGAAAGACGACATGATAAATTATTAGATGATATGTTGGATGGATCTCTTAAGTTATTGGGCAATGCAGCTCATCCAATGATGCTCTTTCTCAGATCAAAGGTTGTGTTCGAGATCTTGAATCGTCCCTCTGCAGGAAGATTCGTTGCAAATCAAGCCTAGTGAATGAGATTAGGGAGAACTTCATCTCATTAAAATTGTTTGCAACTGCTTTGGCAACATGAAGAGGATGCAACAAAGCAACGCGACGCTTGTGGAGAGTGACGATGACTTGGCGGCCTTGGTGAGCATGCTCAACGAAGTTGAGGCTGTTAGTCTCACAGTGTTCAAGTCCCTATTGTCATTTCTCTACTCCCCAAAATCAAAGCCAGCTGGTTGGTCCTTAGTCTCAAAATTGGTCCAAGCCAAGCCAGTATACAAAGAAGATAACATAGATAATGGTTTAGAAGCTCTAATTATCAAGAGCAAATCAGGCAAAAAAGAAAGCATTGATGTGACTCAAGTGCAGAAGACCCTGAAGAATTTGAAGGCCTTTGAATCAACAATTCAAGAACTTGAAGAGGGATTAGAGTGTGGCTTTAGGTGTTTGATTAAAACTAGAATGTCCCTTCTCAACCTACTCAACCATTAATGAAACTAGTGATATCCAATGACATCCCCGATTCTTTTACAAGGGGGCTTGTCTGCAAATAGCCGTATATTTCTACAGATTGAAAATGTAAATTATGAAGCCAAAGAAGGAATCTTTTCCCCAAAATCTCATCATCATTACTATTATTACTTTTCAAAATTCTTTTATCCTCAAAACTACTGATCAAAAGACATGAAGAGTAGGAAGTGAGAATGAATCATTTTTATGCTTCGTGTGTAGCACTAAAGTTCAGGATCCAATCTTTAACATTAGCATTAGACATTGCTACCAAGGCCTTGAAATGAACTGCCATGCCATCCACTATTTCCCCTGTATTCTCAACATTATCCAACAATACGTGCATATAATTTTTCATACAAAATTAAGCTCTAATTCTCCTTTAATTGATTTCATGTATTCTCTCTGTTAAACCTGTACAAAGCTCTACAAACATTTGCATTAAATAGCAAGCTTTATATTGAGCTCATGCAGAACAATACAATGAACCCCTATAGCCAAAATTAGTGAATAATGTCATCTTTGCTACAGCAATGGATTCCCAATGCTGTATAAAGTCTAACCTCTTAATCTCAATCATGGTCATCGTCTCATTTTGAGGTCGTGGGCATATGAACTAGCATTGAGTTCCATATACGGCTATACCTATTGAAAGCTTCATATTTGGGAAAAGCTTGTAGAAGTGAGTGAAGGGACCATTGTGATTTTAGAGCAACCAAAACCTAAAACCTCCCCTCTGAAATTTCCAGGAAAAAAATGAGGACCATCCGTGGGCAATAATTGGCATTTTGAGTTCAATTGATCCATAGTTGAAAAACTGGAGGAAAAAAGCAAAGTACAATGATTCCGTGATTATAAAAATGAATTGTTGAGATTGCAAAGTGACAGAAACCAATGTCAGCAAAGTGTCACAAAGTGTTAGCTTTTGGACATTTTCTTTAAAACACCCAAGGAGCAACAAAAAGAAGGAATCAAATCAATAATTAAGAATGATTTTATCGAATTCTAAGGACATTTAAAATTTATAATAATTATTCTAGTAAAAGTATAATTTCCTAGATCCTTAACAATTTAATCAGAATTCAAATGTATAAGTCTTGAGTCCCTGGAATGATCCTGGAACACGAAAAGTAAAAAGTTTACGCTAAGTTACAGCTTCCTTTATGCGGGCCATGACAAAAGCAAGTTGATAAAACCTTTCATGACTGCATATTGGCGATGGATTGGAGACAATAAATTCTTGATTAGTCATTAAAGTTTTAACATTTTTTTTAATTAATTTAGTCGGTTATGTACATAACTAGGAAGTGTTCTTCCTTTTTGTTGTATAATAACAATTTTAATTTTACACAATGTATCAATTTATGCTTAATCTAATCGAAGAAATTTACCTTCAATGATTAGATCTTAATATTTTCAAATATATATATATTTATAAAAAGATTCAAAATACAATAAATATATAAAAACCAATTTTCCATTTCCATTTCCTTTTCCCTTTTTTCCTTCTGCTCCCAAAAGCCACTGCCACTTTCAGCATTTGCGTTCCAAGTCTGAGTTGAAATCGTAGAAGATGGGGGAGTGTTATTCTCTGAGTTGGATTCTACTTCTCTTTTTATGGTTACCTTGGGGTAGCAATTGAAGTATTCCCTCTTTAGAACTTGAGCATTAAAAAGAGGGTAAATCGAAAAGGGGTAAAAATTCAAGAAATCCTTATTTGTCTTGTTGCCAAAGAAAATTTCCCAAAACTCAGATCGACAATGTCTGGTGTAGGTGGTGTGTTGGGTCATCCACCGCCTGATTCACCGACATAAAAGCAACAGAGTTTTAAGCTTTGAATCAAAGGCTGTGGTAATGTTGGTGGATCCAATTCATAGTTTTGAAGATTTGAGATAGGTGAGGAAAAGAGAATATGAACTGTAGAATAAATTACTCAACCATTAAACCCAGATTTCATAAAAAGAAAAATCAAAGGATTAAACGGGTGGGGAAGAAAATGGAGTAGAGAGAAAATAATATTATATTAAATAATAATTTAATTTAATTTTTATTTAATATTAAAATATTAATTTAAATTTTTTATTTAATTAAAAATGAAATGTCTCACGATATCATTCACTAAGAGAATCTTTTTATATAAAAATAGAAAATATATATTATATATATTAACAAATATTCAACGTATTTTTTGTATTTTTTTTATATTTTGTAATATAAAATTGTTTTTATATTAGTCTTGAATTTTTTATAATTATATATATTTTTTAACTTTTTAGGATTAGGGCTAAATCAACGGAATATGTAAATATTGTGAGATAAATTTATTAAACTTTTTAGAATTAGAACCAAATTGATGGATTGTGTAAATTATTATTATTCCACCCAAAAGAAGGCAATGTGCAGAACATGACCAAAAGTTTGTCCAAGTTGTTGATTAGACCTAGGGCTTTAGACGAATGAAGAAGAATTTAAAGTTTGACACAATTTGAAATGCAAATAAATTCAAGTTGGATCTAAAAATTAAAAGGGACAAATATAAAAACAAGCAATAAATGATAGAAAAAGAACATGGAATCCAAATTAAAAATTAGAAACAATTAATAACTTTGTATGCAATGAAGAGCCCTTTATATAGATTAAATTAGTATATTAAAATTCCTAAATAATTTAAAATACTTAAAATATACAATATTGGGTTCATATATAAATAAAATTGAGCCTAAAAATTTAACTCTATGTGATTTAAACTCGAATTAAAAGCTTGAAACTCGTAATTTCTATAATAATCCTGTCCATAAATTATGTTCGCGTTGTCCTCACTAAAACAGTCATAACTTGAGCTTCCGAACTCGAAATATAATAATCCAAAGTACGTTTTAAAAATAAGATATATATTTTCAACGCTATGGAAACTACTCAACCTAGAAATGCCTGAATGGAATCTAAAAAGTTGTCTCAAGTCAATTGATTCTCCAAACTTGAAAATTGACAGCTTATTTAATAAATTTTACCCCGTCTGTGTATGTATCACCACGTTAGCATTTATGTTTGGTGACCAAAATATTTTAACGATAGAGTGCCTAAAAAAAGAAGTTAAGCTGACAAAAATAATTAAATTAATAAAAAATTTAAGTGACCAAAATACGAACAAGTTAAAACTTAAATAATTATCCCATCAATTTAATTCTTGTTGTTAATAATCTCGTTTATCACAACCCCTTTTGCAATTTTCTCATTTATTCTTTTTAGGCTTATTATAACGTTTGGTATTAAACTTGACTTTTTTTTTTTTAATTTGGTGCATAAACTTTTTTTGTCTAATTTAGTACTTTAACTTGACACTTTTTCCTAAATAGGTACCTAAACTTTTTGGGCCCAATTTGGTACCTGAACTTGGCATTTTTTTCCCTAGTTTGATACCTAAGCTATTTTTTAGGTTCAATTTGGTACATAAATTTATTAAATGTTACATAAATTATGCAAAACACTAACAATATTTTTTTTTGTTATGCTACAAAAATATTGTCAATATTAAAGGAAATTAATGTGAAAAAATAGGTATTGAGATATGCTTAACAAATTAATATTAAATAAGAAAAAAAAATTAAACACAAATTAAAAGAAATTCACTATTTTCAATTAATAAAATAATTAATTAAGTAAATAACACTAAAAGTAATTGAACATATAAATACAAAAAAATATCATATTATTTGTCACGTGTCAGTCATACATTGATTATTTTTGCTACCTCATAAAAAAAATAACATTGTTAGTATATTGGAGTAATTTGTAAACGTTTGTCAAGTTCAAATACCAAATCGAACAAAAAAAGAAGATTAGATACTAAATTAGGAAAAAGAGTCAAGTTCAAGTATCAAATTGGACACCAGAAAAGAATAAATACCAACTTTTAAAAAATTGTCAAGTTTAGGTACTAAATTAGGAAGTGTCAAGTTTGAGTATTAAATTAGGAAAAAGTGTTAAGTTCATATACCAAATGTTATATTAAACTTTTTTTTTTTTTACTTAAAGTAGAGACATTAATATTGTAGCGAGAGTTCCCTAGTGAATTGGAGGTCCAGTAGACCTGTTTATGGGCCGGGTCACTTAAAAAGTGAGAGGATTTGGATAAAAATATAAGCCTAAAAAATGGGCTTGGGCAAAAAAAAATAAGGTCTGTTTAGAAAACAAGTCGACCCTCGAGTAAGACTTTTTTGCCTGAGCCTGGCTCGACTCGAATGTACAAAAAAATGTTGCTTTTTTTTTATTGTTCTTGCTTCTTTTTTTTTTTTTTTACTTTTTTTCTATTTTTTGTTTACTATTTTGCTACCATTTCACTACTATGTTGCTACATTTTGTTGTTATTGTTTGGATATCATATAACTTTTGTTTTATTGTTAATTTTATTATTATTTTAGAGGCATTTAATTGTTAAGTTGCACCTATCTTAGTATTATTTAAGTGTAAATACTTTTTTTAATTTATTTTTAATTTGTTGGGAAATATTTATTTTAATGTTTTTAGTATTTTTTATGTATTATATTTTTTAAAAAAATTATATAAAAATAATATAACAAAAAATTAATACGAGTGGGCAAAACCACGCCCATGTTTTAATATTTTTTTATTTGATCCGGGTTTCTGTAAAATTTGAAACTAATTTTTAAGACGAATCAAGTCGAATCCAAGCTTAACAAACAAGCTTAAGTTTTTTATTGGATCCGGTCTGACTCGGCCATGCTGTCTTAAATGTTGATGAGTCACACTTATCAGATGGGGGTGCATTCCTTCATTACCCCCATTGAATATCCTCCATCGCATCCCACCAAGACATTCCTTCACAAAACCAAAAAGTATGTGTTGACATATGGTATGGATTTGAAAACTATTTTTGTTTGATTTTTTTTTTTAAGTTAAACTTTAAATTTCGTAATTGTTTTTATATTGAGATTTAAAATGTTTTTATATTAAATTTAAATATTTTTTGTTCGAATTAGTTCATAAATTTAACAATTATTCTAATATTATAGTTTAAATTTTAGAGTTTTTAAAGAAATATTATGAATTAATTTAGATAAAAAATCTAAATTTTAATGTGAAAAAAATTATGAAATTAAAGACTTAATTTAAAAAAGAAATTCAAATCCGAACGTAAAAATAATTACTAAATTTAGAATTCAAAAGATGATTTAAATCTTAAGCTTCATAGTAGCATGTAAATGAATGATAACATACCAAACATCAAAATTCAGTAATTATACACTCGTTTGTTTGTTAATTTTAATTAGAGCAAAAGCATGTAACCATTTTGGGTCTAAAATCTTATATAAATAAATGATGCAAGTGAAAAAGTTTTGAGGTACAATGAGGATATGAAGAGTTGGGACAAGGATTAAGTAGTGGTACCCAACCCAACTTAATCATGTAAGATCCTATATCGTTAGGATAATTATGTTGAAAAATATGAATATCACATATATAATAAGGGTAATTATATGTTATTATTTATTATCATAATAAGTTAATATAAATTAAAAGTGATCTAATTTACTTAAAATTTATTGGACTTTAATTATTAAATAATGTATGGTCAAATATGTATAGATACTCTAATAACTAATTTCTAATTGTTGATAGATTGATTAAAAATTAGGGCTAATGTGTTAAAATCATATATTAAGGTTATGGTCCCAAATATAATAAAGTAACTTTTCTAATATCTCATCTTTAAAAAAGAGAGAGCCACATTCTTCTTCATATTATTTGTGTGCTAATTTGAAAGATCAAAACTCTAAAATCCATAAATTTCAAGAAATTAATAAATTTAAGTATACTTCTGCATTTAAATATGATAGATCCTGATTAATTTATTAAATTTTATTTCAGATTTATTTTATAATGATAAGAAACTCAATATCCAATCTTGAATGCGATCCATTTTCTTCTTTCTTCTGAATATTAATCTAAATGAATAGCATGATTTTTCAAAACCCTGAGTGTGGAATTGGAAAATGGAGTTCTCAACGTGCCCTTTCGAGGTTTGTTAAGCCGACATGATTTTCTTTAGCTATTTTTCATGCCACTCATCATCATTCCTTGTCAGTATTCTCTCTTGACGGGTAAACCCAGGAAAAGCAAAAAGTAAAAGTATGGATAACAATTTAAGCAAATAAATACATATATCATAGCTTTGCCAAGCTTTTCTTTATTCCCACCACTCCAGTCCCTGATATACTGGAAGTACTACAGTGTATAGACCCCTGTCTTTCCAGTATTCTTTATTCAGCAAAGATTTTCTTTTGGGTCCATGATTTTTGAAGGACTGATTGCACATGAAATTAAACAAGAAGAAAAGCACTCCATTATTGAATCATTACCACCAAACTACAACAATGAAACAAGAGGTTATCTTATCAGCACAGCCAACACTAACAACAGACTCGGAAAAGAGAATAAAAAAGCTGCCTTTTTTTGGTGTTCTTTTCCTTGCTACTTTTACAGAGTGAGCATATGACAATGAAATTACCATCCCCCCCACTTGCTACTCATCCGCAGGGTAAACCTAGCTAGTTGAATACTTACATTTGCAGAAAAATCATAGAAAATTAAAAAAGAGAAATTAGCAAGCAATGCCAGTTTGCAAAGAAGAGTTCAGCTCCAATTGTTCAGCCTCCCAACTTGTCTTAGCAACAACTCCGTCATGCATTGGCACGTATTCCTATCCCAACAAAAAAGAACATTATCCCAAATTCTTGGAGCAGATATATTAGAATTTATGCTACAAGGAAGCATTGAAAACCCACCTCAAGTTTTTGGACAAGTTCTGTTGCAGTGGGAGCAGAGACCACGATATGACGTTGTGATGGTTTAATAAAGCCATCATCCACGGCTTTGTCCAAGAAGGTAAGCAGATAATTATAATAGCCATCCACGTTAATCAACCCGACCTGAGGTCATGATATGAATTAATTGGGTTATTTGAAAACTGTTACAAGTCAACAGATTCATCATCATGATGAGACATGAAATGGCTTTTACGGGTTTGTCGTGGATTCCTAGTTGGGCCCATGTTATGACTTCTAATAACTCTTCAAGGGTTCCATATCCACCTGTTAAGTGATTAATAAAATTACATAGGCAATAGGCATAGTAATAATAATATAATTAGGTTTTTCCTGAGAGAGACCTGGTAAGGCGATGAAACAGTCAGAATGGCGTGCCATTTCAGCTTTCCTTTGGTGCATGTCCGTGACAGGTTTGACCTCTCCTACTGTTTCCCCTGTTATCTGCTTAAACCAAAACAAAACCATATTTATGCATCATTTCCCAAAGTGACTTAACCAATACAGGAGAGGGTGTAGAGACCACCTCTTTGCTCATCAGAGTTTTGGGGATATTCTGCGGATAAAATAAAAGAAAATCAACAGATGAATCCAGTACAAGTGAAAGAAGAAATTAATTAGTCAATATATGCATGTATTGGTTTGGTACCCTAAAACATGACCACCACCTCGGTGGACTTCCTGAGAAACCAAACCCATTAACCCCACACTTCCTCCACCATAAACAAGATCCAACCTCCTAGAGACCTTGAGCCAAGAAATTAAAGGAGGTTTAGTACGTTTTTTAAACAAAAGAGAGACAGAAATTAAGAAGGCGGCATTGAAGAATGGAATAATACCAGTTCTTTTCCAAGCTCAAGTGCAGCATCACGGTAGCAGTTTCGCTTACCGGAGCTGCTTCCACAAAACACACAAACCCTTTTGAACCTGCTCGATTTCACTGCTTTATTCTCCTCCATCTCTCCCTCTTTTTTTCCCTGCTTTGGGTGTGTATTATTCCTATATGATGGTTTAACTGAAAGGGGAAAAGCTATGGAGTATTTACAAAGATTCTTGGGGGCATATCAAAAGGAGGACCCAATGCCAAAAGAGGAACTTGGAACTACACCATTTATAGCATCTCCCCACAAGTTGTAGTAGTAATGGTTTCGATAATAATCTTGTACCCGTGGATCCTGTCGCGCCACGTGGGTATCAAACCCCGAATGTTTTGCTTTACCAAATTCTCCGACAGGATACTCCCTTTTTCTCCCCCCCCCCCCTCATCCATTGGTTACATCTTTTCCTTTACAACTTTCAAGCCCAACACCAGAAGCAATAATAGCAAATGATTCAGTTCCAACAAAAACCAAAGGGCAATGTAATGGCTATCTTATTTCATTATTGGAGTCTTCATTGGCATGCAATATGTATAGAAGCTAATTAAATTGATGCGGCGCAGGGCAGGGGCGCTAGCTATATAGATCAGTCCTGCTTGCCGTCGGGCATTGGTAAGCGTTCCCTGTTCTCAGCACGGCATGCTTGGATCACCATTCCTTTTAAACAGAAAATGGACATCGCCCACTCTAATTACTAAAAAGTATGTCATTTTTTTGTCCTAGCTATACGGTAAAGCCCTGCATGCATGTCAACAAATGTATAGGCTACCAGATTAACTACGTCTTTTCTTTATTTAATCTTACTGTACGGAGATTTTATTAAAGTTATTTAATTTTTTAAAATTTAGTTTTTATACTTTTATTTCAGAAATTTAGCCTCTCTATTTTTTATATTTTAAATTCAAGTCCAACTGTTAAATATTATTTTTTTGTTAAATTCAGTTTAATTAAAAAGTCATTTTTTTAATTATATAATTACCAAATGAGTTTTTTTTTTTAATTTGAAAATGTTAGCAAATTTAAAAAATATATTTAATAGTGTTAATAGTTGAACCTAAATTTTAGAATTTGAAAAGTAGAGAGACTAAATTCTTGGAAGTAAAAGTATAAGAACTAAATTCTAAATTATCAAAAAAATAAAAAGACTTATGATATATTTTAACGAAAAAAATGATATATTTTAACGAAAAAACTTACCTAAAAACATTTAATTTAGATTTTCTAAAAGTACCAATCAGTATTAATTTATTAAATTAATTAATAATTTTTAAAAACCAAACTATATTACAACGAGTGAAAAAAAATACATAAAAATTTATTTGGAGAGAATATTCATTGAACTAGTTATAGGTGGAGTGATAAAATATTTGCATAATGCCAAGTTTAGTTTGTTTGTATCTTTTATCAATTTAACCTTTATTTTTTTTTTTGAGTTTAATTTAACCCTTAATCTTTTTAAAAATCAAAATTGACCATTAATCTTTTAAAAAGAGTGAAATTGTTTTTTCTTTAATTAAAGTACTGACTAAAATTTTAAATTATTAAGCATAGCAGTTCACATGGCAATCTATATGTATTTCATGTTCTTTTTTTCTATTTTGATTTTTTGAATACTTTTATAAATTTAAATTATTTGTTGACGTGACAGATATGACAGATAGTGCCATGTCATTAAGTACACAAACTGTCACATTAGTTATCATGCCAACATTGTTAAAATTTTAATGTTTTAGTCAATATTTTTATTTTAAAAAATGATTTGATCTTTTTTAAAAAGTTAATTGACAAATTTAACTAAAAAAAATAAATTAACAAAAAAGTATAAACATTAAGAAATAAATTTAGTGTTAATCTAAAATATTTTTATAAAATTTGATCAATACCAGATTCGATAATTGGTCATTCAATTTATATTTTTTTATTTTATATTTAAAAGTTTTCTATAAAATATTAAAAGATAAAAACACGATTAGAAAAATATTTATTATCTATTGAATAAAAGGCTTTATAGTTATTTTTTAGTGGTACAAGTAAAATTAATGTTATAAATTAAATATAATATTTAAATAAAAATTAACTGATGTAATAAACAGCAAAGGCTTAGATATGAGATCCAAGGTGAGTTTTTTATCCATAAAATATATTTGAATTTAAATGTTTTAGGAAAATGATGGCAGTGGAGTCGCATTTGTCTATTGTTATTATCATCTTAAATTTTGACATTAGGCAATTTTTAATGCCCTCTTGAGCCCTCTTTTTCAAGGTTCAAGCGTCATATACTTCCGTACTATGACTAAACAACATTGCCACACGTGCATAAGAAAAGATTTGCTTGGTTATTCGTGCGCAAACTCCCCAATATTTAAATTTACCCTTCCCCGCTTAATTTTTATTTTATCAATTAATATTCCACGCTTTATGAACAACTTTTAATATATAGATTGGCCCCTAAATTTCGTAATATTTCTCAAATTGGTCTCTAAACTTTTTTAGATCACCTTGATCCTTCATGCTGGCATCCGTTACATAAATCAGTCTTTATTATTAATACTGCTAGTTTTATTAAGGCATAATATATTAGATTTGCCCCTAAATTTGATAATTTTTCTCATATTGACCCTTAAACTTTTTCTTTAAGATCATATTGGTCCCTAAAGTTGATATCTGTTACATAGATTGGTCCTTACACTAGCATAGTTTGTTTATGAAGAATTTTTTGATCATCTTTAATCATTCTTCAAAAAGTTAAAAAAAAAAACCTTAACCTTTTGAAAAAAATATTTAATTTTTAAGAGATATTATAAATTATAAAAATTCAAAAAATGAATATATAAAAATAAAAATAAAAAATTAAGTTAAAATTTAACCTTTAAAAGCTTGCTCTTTAAATATTCAACTTTTAAAAAATAAAATCTAAAAATATATAATAAATAAAATTAAAAAAATATACAAAAAAAGATAGTCAAAATTTTTAGAAATTTACAAAAGAATTAAAAATAAAAAATTAATTAGGCGTTGATCGAAGTTAACCGAGCTTGGCTAGCATTGAATGATGCTGATAGGGAGTTGACCAACTTCAAGCAGTCAATTTTTGTTCTTTTAATGTTTAAAATATCTTTTAATTTTTTAAAAATATTTTTTTTCCAATTTCTTGTAATTTACTAAAAATTTAACCAATTTTTTTTTATCTTGTAAACATATTTATTTTTAAAATTTTTAACTAAATTTGTTATTTTATTTTCAATTTTAATATTTTTTATTTTTTATTATTCTTTTTTTTCTTTTTTTATACATTTATTAATTTGTATATATCATTAATTTTTATTTCAATTATATATTTATATATATTATTTTTAATTTATATATATACATTAATTTTTTTGAAGTTTTATGATTTTTATATTTTATATTTTTTAAAAAATTAAAAAATAAAATTTTAAGGTTTTTTTTTTAATTTAGGAATGTTTAAGATGAACCCGCGTGTCAGCCCCATGCTTGCCCACATAAGATGAACCCGCGTGTCAGCCCCATGCTTGCCCACATCAACAAAATATTGAAAAAACAAGCGGTGTTAGTGTAGAGACCAATCTGTGTAACATATGCCATCTTTAGGTACCAATATGATCCAAAAAAGAAGTTCAGGGGTCAATGTATAAAAGTTATCAAATTCAAGGACTAATTTTTATATTAAGCCTAAAAAAAATAATATAACCTCATTTATAAAATTTTTTATTATTATTTCAGAATCAGAATAATTGTTTTTATTTTTTTATATTCTTTATTATTTGAAATAGTATTTAATAAAAAATTTTATCATTAATTATTTTTAAAATATATTTTTATCCTAACTAAGGTATTCACAGTTAACAGTAGTGACTAATTCTCTCATCACTAATATTCTCTTAAAAGATAAATAATTGACCATAAGATATACTTCATTCCTACAAGTGAAAATAGAACCCAATCACAAAATTAAGATTATATAAAGATATATATATATGTATATATATTATAAATTCTGTATAAATCAATTTACTGTTTCAAACATCATAACTTTTTATTTTTAAGCCCATAGTAATTATATTTATCTATCATTATTTTAAGTATTTTATTGAGTTTAGTGTTAGTGGAGTGCAGTTATTAAACTACTATCTCTTTTTTTACATAACAAAACAATATTAATGAATTAATTTGGTCATTTTAATGAATTTTTATATTACAAAAATTCTCCGGAGCGGAAGAGAAAGAAGGACATTAGTAATAATTGCTGAAACGATATGGAAATTGAGGAATTTTTATCCAACGGTTGATGATTTCAACAATCGTAAAAGATGAATTATTTTAAAATTTCAAAAGGATGTGAGTTGATTATATTTATTTTATGCACCGCTTTTAGTGTTCAGATTTCAACTACAAAAGTCTGTCCACATCTGATTTAGTTTTTCTATAATTGAATTAATGTTTTTTTCCACTTCACATATAATAAAATTCAAACTTACAATCAATGTGGAAATATAACTGATGAAGGAAAATATAAGGTTTTATTAATTTAATTGGTGTGAGTTCATATCTCAACATATGCACATATTTATTGGTTTTTATTAAAATAAAAAGACTAATGTACCTTCAAATAATGTTACTTATTTTAATTACAAAAGGATTTCTTCTTAATTTTCTTAACCAAGTTAGTATCTTTAATTTACATAAAAAAATCTTCAATCGTTCAAAAAATATTAATATATACATTATTCTAGATCGATATGATAAAGATATCGGATCAATTCAAAATTTTATATGCATGATAAGTACAATTACATCAATAAATCCAAATATTGGATAGTTAAAATATTTATAAGAATGGTATAAAATGACTTTAGTTTTACACACATATAAATAGAATTATATTATATCAAATATAAATTCAATTTTCAAATGTTTTGTGATCTATTGTAAGAAATAATAAATAAGCTAAATAACAAGATAATTTGACTCAACTTATATATCATACTCTCATTTGTTTGGATCACACCCGTATAAGTAACAAACAAGTAAAATAGAGAAGATCAAACACACAAATATTTACATGGAAAACTCCTTGAAAAAGAAAAAAATCACGAGTAAATGAGGCTTCAACTTTTCATTAAAGGAGTAAATCAACAATAATACAATATGGAGAAAATAAATCTAAATGTACTAAACGTATATTACCCAAACCCTGAAAATAAAGCATTAACTTGGGAACAAAATTCTCTTTATAGTTATCACAGAACTCTCACCAAAACTTATATGGACTATATCTTGTCGCCCTCAAGAAAACCCTTGTTAATTGACATATTAAAACAGAGATACAATGCCCCTTTAAATAGGCTAAAACTAGAGTTCTAATATGATTATAATATTCTTAGAATAATCAGAGTTTAAGTAGGAAACAAAAGTAAAGTTTAACTAGGGGAAGAAAAATCGGTTAAATTTGAGAACACGTTGTCACGTTGTTTTCTTCTTGTCGAGACATTGTCCATCGCGTCGTCGCAATATTATCTTATAAATACGAGTTAAACTCCGCATATTTATAAAAGATTAAAGAATTGAATTTAATATCAGGTATTATAATTTGGAAAGATTAAAATAATAGTCAACTTTAACAATATGGAATGGATGTATGAAGAAAAAAATCATGAATGGTGGAGGGGGCTGCCATTTTTCTCCATCCATATCGAATTTTTTTATGTCCAACAAACCTTCCATGATTTTTCTTCTGAATTTATCTTATTTTCGACCAACTTAATAATGTTCATTTTTTTTTTTAACCTAATAAAAGCAGTAGTTTTTTTTCTTTTTCACTCAGGAATATTGGAATTAGTTTATTTAAGAAGATAAATATGTGGAGGAGCCTAAACGCCCTTTTTCTCACTCTGATCAACATCTAAAGGTGGTGGGTGGGGAAAAGTTGTTTAAAAATAAGCTTTTTGGTCGGTAATGGGGGGCTCTGAATAAGTGACAAGTCATGACTGTAGATAAAAAGTAAGGCTGGAGTTTGATCACCGCAGCAGGCAACCGTCTTTTATGGCCGCCTATAATCCTTACCTTCCCCTCTTTACTTTCTAATCATATTTAATTTATTAGATATCACGCTCATTTCCTCTTTTTAGGAAAATGATAAATTTCCCATTTTAATTACTTAAATTTTAAATTTTATAATAATTAAATTTTAATTTTAATCCCTATATGACACTCAAATTTGACATTTAATTTTTATATTTTAATTTTTTTGATATTATTCGATACCTCAATTTTTTTTTCAATATTATTGATTAGTACAAATAATTTGTTTTAATTAAAATGTTGATATAATTTTAAGGTTCTTAATACTATTAAAATTATTTGTTAAATTCAAATTTATTGTAATGACATTATTTTGTTACATGGCTATTAAGTGATTTTTTTTAAAATTTTAAAATGTTACATCGGTGAATTTAACAAAAGAATTCAATAGTGTTAAAAATTGGATCTGAATCTTTAAATTTGAAAAATAGAGAGACTAAATTTCTAAAAATAAAGTACAAATACTAAATTTCAAATATACAAAGAGTATAGAAACTTGAAGTATATTTTAATATTGTAACACACTTAACTCGTCCCATTGTCAAATTAGAGTTATGGAGTATTACATTACATTACAATTCCGAACATATAAATGCAAATAGAAACGATTATACAAATTATCTTATATCATTCAATAAGTCATATAAATCAAGGTAAAAATACATTTATGGTTTAAATCGAGCCTACGGGGCCCTAAAAAAATTGAAAACAATTAGGAGTCCTTTTGAAACAAAATAGAAAATTTTGGAAATTTTAAAAATTTTTGGAAATAGGGTCACACAGCCATATGGCCAGGTCGTGTGATAGAGCCTAGACTGTGTGGCTCAGAACATGGCTGTCTGGCTACTCCATAAGCCTATGTGGCTATTTCACACGCTTGTGTATGCAAACCGTGTAACTAACTGTACCTGTGTTAAATAAGGTCACAGCGGTGTGGCTAGACCGTATAACTCTCTGTGTCTGTGTGGACTAACCTGTACCGAAAACAAATAAAACACACGGTCGTGTGTGTAGGCCGTATGAGAGCTTGTGTCCCAGGCCGTGTGTACCTTAAAAAGTTTGCAAAACAAGACACATTTTCATCCAAAACTTAGGTACCATGCCAAATCAAAACTAACCAATTCCATGCCTTAAAAACACATTTAACAAACTTAAAATATGCCAAAATATTCATCATAAGTGCCTAACCAATGTGTCCTCATTGACACCACAATTCAAACACCTAAACAAAAGTACATTTATCTATCACAAAGTCACTCATCAATTCATCCATTTAAACATTAATAACCAAATAAAAATATGAGTTATTCCATATATAACCAAAAGATCAAACTTGCAATATAGTTATTAGCACTAAACTTGTATAAGGATCCATTACAATACAAGGTACCAAAACATGTTCGTATTCTTACAAAACAAACACCCTATTTACATGCCATGATTAATCATAGATTGAGATTTTAAAAACTACCAAAAAATGACAAAGGTAGGTGTTGCTTTGGTGACTGACCAACACGATCCAATAGTTCAAGATTTACAGAGATATAATATCCAAGGTAAGTATGAAATACTTAATAAGTTACCACAAATTAATTCCTTACTTACTATATTCATTAAGTAGATAAAAGAAAATATTCAATTGAACTTCAACCTTGTTTCAACGTGGTTTGAAAATTCAAAGTTAGTAACGTTTAAACATACGGATATTCAGAATTTATAACTTCTTATACTTTGTTGGAACAAATCTGTATCGGATAACTTTTATTATTACGACGGATCTTTGTAAAAGCATTCAATACGTAAGTCTAGAAACATATAATGCTCATAAGAGCTAATCGGATACAAATTAGTTGCATCAGGTTACCCTTCTGGGTTGAACCAATGACAACACAAGTAAACTAGATTGGCTAAAACTAGGTAAATGTATTAAACGACAGCGGATAACTAATTCAGGCTAAATCCGATGTCTCATGTTAACTCAAGTCCGCAACACATGCAAGAGCTCGATCCAGAACAGATATTCAAATAGAATTCTCACTTACGAAACTTTTACTCGATCCATCAAAATCTTTTTAGAAAATTTATTTCTACTCCTTATAAATCAAATTATAATGACAACTCAATATGTATATAGGTACAATTAATAAAATTAATATCAAATTATAACTAAAACATCAGTAGAAACTTACCTGGTAAATGATTTAGCTATTAGGGACTAATCAATAATTTTTCCTTTTCCTCGTACGTCGTCTACCCGTTGAAATTCTTAATCTAGAATACAATTTAGTTCAATTAAATCCATTCAAACGTTATAAATACTCAATTTATACATTTAAGTCCTTCTAACCACAATTACAAATTTTACCCTTAAACTTTCACCTTTATACAATTTAGTCATTGATTTAAAAATATACCAAAATAAACATAATCATGCTTAAATCAAATTAGCCGATTCTTTTACTCTCCAAAATAGCCCACACATTACTCATTTTCACAATTTTACTTTGAATTTTGTAACTTTATGAATTTAATCCTTAAATATCAAAATCACTAAAATTTACTTTACAAACTATCAATACTCAACTACAAACTCACAAAAGCCAATACCAAACTTCAAATTACTCATGAATTTAACAATGTCACATGACAAAATCTCAAAAACATAAAAATTATTAAAAAATAAAACTAAAATCACTTACATGCAAGCTCTTTAAGTGACTGAATGCTCAAGCCCTAACCATGGTGAATTCCTTCTCTAATTTCGGCAAAGACAAGCAAAAATGATGATAGTTTATTTTTTTTCTTTCATTTATTAATGCTTAAATTTTTTGTTTACTTATTCACCCTTAAATAACATATTAATCTAACAATTTTAAAGCCATAACCATCCATCGAAACTA
>JAIQCV010000039.1:0-120898 GCA_020496765.1 Gossypium stocksii | reverse complement strand
GATAACAAACGAGAAACCCTACGTAACCCTTTGTATGCACCAAAGTCCCCAGCCTCGAAGACTCATTCACGAAGAATTGATCATGAATCCTATCTAAGTGATTTCTTATCTTTTGAACAAGACACTTCTTGTTTTGATTCATTTGTAACACCTTCATTTTGTAATGAAAAAGAAATGAGAAAAGAAAAGAGAGAAAAAGAAATTAAAAAAGAAAATGAAAGCGAGAAAAAAGAAAATGAGTTTGCAAAAGAAAAAGAATGTGAACAAGACAAAAGAGTGAAAAAAGAAATCAAAATAAAAGAAATGAGAGTTTCAAAAGAAAAAGACACGAGTGAAAAAGAAGATGTGAGAAAGTGAGGATTCTTTCTACTAACCCTTCTATTAGTCTTCCTTGTGAATTTTCTTGTCAGGTTCCTAGAAGTCCATGCGACCAACTTCAACTCCGATACCTTCCAAAGGAGAGGCATTTTCTGTTGTTCAAGAAAGAAAAGTCCGCCAAATGACAACCACCCACTAGCGATCGAAGGTAAGGAAGGTAAGGATTCCTTGTTTATCAAATCAAGGCCGCCTGATTTAAAAGTTGTTCATAAAGATTTTGATGGCCTAATTTCTGAAAAACTTCCATCTTTTGATTTGGCTAATCCTTGTTCACTTATTGTTGTTAATGATTTTGTTTTAAAAGGTACCATAAAGAGCCTTTCTTATGACGATTACTACATTGGCAAATTCGTTGACAACATTGGATTGGTTTTCTCTAAGCGAATTTCAAATGTGTTCCATCAATGTCTTTCACTTAAAAATTATGATGTGTTTGACCATGCAAACTCCTTGAATTCATGTGTTGAGTCGAATATATTTTCTTCTAACATGTTGCCTACTAGAATTCCTGATCAAATTCGTGTGTTCAAGCCAGGCATATGTTACATAGATCTGTGTTATGGAACATTTAAGCATTTTGCATCTTTTGCATTTAACCTATGTTTGCTTGATGTTCGAATTTCTGTTAAAGAAGTTAAATTCAATGATTTGGGCTACAATTTTGATTGGTTCCCTAATCACTCTGCTTCACCACATATGAAATTTTTGCTTCATTCCGAGAAGGTAAGGCCGACCCATGTTTTTGAACTTGAATCAAATTACAATGGTAACTTATTTTTTCCTTTTAAGTCCATCGTTTCTATTGAAACCAACCTTTTCTCTTATTATTAACACATTGCTTTGACAAGCACGAGTGATCCTTGTTCTTTTCGAATTGATCAAAGTAAAAGGTTAGTTCTTCATTATCGTTCTGAGGATAGAAGATTTGTCTTGCTTAAGAAAGGTAAAACCAATCATCAATTTCCTTCTCTTCAAAGTCGTCAAGGTAAGCTTTCTAAAAATTTTCAAATATCTTTAGTTAATTTGAATAAAGATGAAATTCTTTTTGATGCCTTGATGCTTGGAAATTATTTGGACCTTGATGTGGTTAATTGTTCTTCTTGGCTTAATAATAATTTGTTTGCATTGGAATGTATTGATACAAAACATGTTGTTAATAAGCAGAAGAAAGAGTTAGCCTACCTTTGGCCATGGCATACTTTACATGCACAAGATGATGGAACAAATGAGTTTTTATTCTTGAATAATCATATTGAAAAGCTTTGGATGAGGAATAATGACTTTCAGTGCTTGCCATCGTTCGAAACGAATTATCCTTTGATCCAACTTAGTTTCCATGTTTGCAACGATGGCCTAACAAAATTCTTTGATAACTTTTCATATGCTTGCTTTGTACAGCTAAGAATTTTGACCTATGTTCAATTGAATAAGTTCTTTTTGAATCTTGAACATCATGTGATTCTGGCTTTTTTAAGTTTCTTCTTACCAAAAATGGTGAGTCTTTTTTAGGTTTGCATGATGCCCTCTATTCCGTTTGATCGAGGAAAGCCGTGTGAGAGAAACACTTTTAAAACGGACAAATGGCTCGACTTAAGGTCAAGTCATTTTGAAGAGGGGGAGGATGACGCGAACGCGTCCAAGCTCACGACTAGCTCGAATGATGGAACGTTAGCTATGCCTCAAGGTCCAATAACAAGAGCATGAGCTTGGTGCTACCAAAGCTCTATTTTAGCTTTCTGTCAACATTACCAGCTGGCTCATAGCTCCAGCGAACAAAGTGAAGCTGAATACAACTTGGAACCGAGGATAGTGAGCTTAATACAAGCTGATTTTAGCTCATTTCAGCTCACGGGAGCTCATCCCAGCTCGGTTGAGCTCAACTAAACTTTTTCTCAGCTCCATTAAAGTCTATTTTAGCTAAACACAGCTCATCTATCTTATTTCTAGCTTAACACAGCTTATAGTCGAAACCCTCAGCTCATCATAGTATAATTAAGGCATATTTATTAAAGTGAGCTAAGTTGATGATGCGATCGCACCCCATGGCTCAGCTAAGGACTCCATGGTTCTACCTCAAGGTCCTATCACTCGAGCTCGAGCCAAGTTGTTCAAAGAATCGATCACAGCATTTGTGGCTCAACTTTGGGATGAGACACTGTTGGGACGTATCGAGGGAGCTAACATTAGCTCCTTGAACTCACCATGTAACTACCTGCAAGTCCAGCCCAGCTCATCGAGTTCACCACCAGCTCAAAACCAGCTCATTAGCTTGGATTCAGCTCACCTTCAGTTTCCCAGCTTGAGTCCAGCTCATTTCCAGCTCTCGAGTCCAAGCCCAGCTCGGTTTTAGCTCATGAGCTAAACTTTAGCTCATGAAGTCCAAACTTTGACTGCATTCATTTTCTGTTGACTTTAATTTATTAAGTCTAATAAAAGTTATTTAATATGCTACATATTAAATTAGGTTCACATTAGTTTTATTAAATATGTTTTAAATTACTTTAATGCTGTTAATTAAATTTAATTTTAACCGAATTTAATGCTTCTATTTTTGTTCACATTAGCCGAAATTAAAATGTTCACATTGATGGAATTAATTTTGTTCACATCTCTTGTAGGAACACCATTGGACGCATGAAGCATGAAGCATCATGACTTTTTGAAGGTGCATGGACGACTAAGGGCCATGAATTCCCTAGGTGCATGTTCGGCCAAATACATGCATGGCCTGATGCATTGTTTCAACTAATGCATGAACGGCTAGGGAGCATGAATGGTATTTTAATGGATGCATGGATCATGAAGAAACATCATTTTTCGTGGGTACATGAATGGTTAAGGTGCATTAATCTCCAATATGCATGTTCGGCCAAGATACATGCATTGACCAATTGATGATTCATTCACCTCCTCCAATGGCCGAATGTGGACATATCAACCAAGGGACTTCCTTCTAGAATCTTCAAATGACATTTATGAAGGACTCATCCATACATTTCCCATGGCCGAATTTATCCATGAAGATTAAAGGATCAACTTCTAGAATTTTCTTACTTAATTAGTAGTGCATGCAAAGGCCATTCGGCTACCTAGTCTTAGGCCTATAAATAGTTGTCATTTTTTCTTTGTAAGGCACTTTTGGAACTTTGATAATTTTATTTACGAATTTGTGAGGAATTCTTTTCTCTAATTTCGTTCAAAGATTTCGATTGGCTTGCCTAGTGTCCTAGTTGTGTCAACCGTTTTTCTTTGTCGAAAACCCGAACTTATCACTACCCGTAGTGTGGCGTTCAATTATACCGAGGTTCCTATCTCTTTAGATAGTGGGTCGAGGTCCCTTTATCAAATCCAAACCGAACCCAAAAGAGCGTATAGACAAAGGGTCGATATCTTCTTGATATTAGTTCTTGTTTGCACTTTTTCGTTCAAACCCTATCTTTCTTTCTCTTCTAAAACAACTTAACGAACCTTCTCCTATTGAAACTATAACCATCTCCGTTATCTACTTAGTTTGAACAATATTTCTCGTAGACGATCGGGCAACTACAAATACGACTCGACTCACCCCGAGACGGATCGTATCATTTGGTATCAGAGCTACTAAAACGAGAAGTACGTGCGACAAAAACATCCCCGGGATAGTCCAAGTGTACACAAGTAAGTAGAGTCCGAAAAAAAAGAGTATAGAAAAAAAATTCGTATACCGAAATTTTCTCATTTTGTTTAGTCTGATGTTACTGCTATAAAAACAAAAATCTACGCAGTCAACAAAAAAAATTTTCGTGTACACAAGAGTTTCTATTGTATTTAGTTCATTGTTATAGTACAAAAAAAAAGTTATACAAGTTTGAAAAAAAAATTCAAAAAAAATTCAAAAAAAAAGTTCAAAAAAAAGTGGTTGAAAGTGGAAGTTGTTTCATCTTATTCATTCCCGATCTTGAAATTGCTCTTCTATCCTTTCATTTCTTCTATTTGATTAGCCTACCCTAAACCGAGTACATCAATCCTTTGCTACCCTTTTTGAGCCGACCACCTAGACCAAGGCCTAAGCCTTACGAATCTGCTACGAAATCACGAGAAAAGACAAGAGAGGTAAAAGGCACGAGAGTTGTGAGCGCAATAGAGTGGAGGTAAAAGCCTAATCCTTGAGCGTAAACACGAGTGTGAGTGATCCTTTTTTTTTTCTTTCTGAGTGAATTGTGAGGTTTTGTGGTGAGGTTTTCATTAACAACATCAATGTCACAAGAGTCAGATCACAACTTAGAAGATCGTCCAGCAAGACAACCCGTTCGCAACGTCCCTGACTTAAATATGCAAGCCTTATTACGAGAGATGGAGCGACTTCTAGATCGAAGGCTCAATCCAATTGAAGACCGACTTTTTCAAGTTGAAGCAAATGGCCAACGAGGAAGAACTCCCGAGGTGGCTAGACAAAGACGGGAGAGGCCAAATCAAAACCGGGGAAGACGAAGGGTCCAAGATGATGAAGTAAACGACCTTAGCGATCTTGAAAGCGAGCAAGAGTCTAATGCTAGCAACCGACGTAGGCAATACCGTCAACGAGATCGAAGACACGAAGATGACGATCTCAAGAACATCAAGCTGTCTATTCCACCGTTCCAAGGTAGATCAGATCCGGAGGCCTATCTTGAATGGGAGAAAAAGATAGAATTGGTATTCGACTATCATAACTATTCCGAGAACAAGAAGGTGAAGCTAGCCGCTATAGAATTTTCTGATTACGCCATGATTTGGTGGGATCAGCTAATTACTAGTCGAAGGCGAAACGGTGAGCGTCCTATTTCCACTTGGACCGAGATGAAGGCCGCCTTGAGACGACGCTTTATTCCCTCGTATTACCATCGGGAGTTGCATCAAAAACTCCAAAACTTAACGCAAGGGACCAAAAGTGTCGAGGATTACTATAAAGAGATGGAAATCGCGATGATTCGAGCGGATGTACAAGAAGATCCCAAAGCAACGATGGCGCGATTCTTGGCGGGTCTAAATCGAGATATCGCAAATGTTGTAGAGTTACAACACTACCTTGAAGTGGTTGATATGGTTCATATGGCCATCAAGGTGGAAAAGCAACTTAAAAAAGGGCCGAGTCGAGGGTTTACCCCTTCCAACACTTCAAAGTGGGGTCAAGGTTCGAGTAAAGGATCTTTCAATCCTCGAGGGAAGGAGACCACGGCACCTCCGAAAACCAACAAGCCCATCACCGAAGTAAACAAAGGCAAGGCACCCGAGTCGTCCTTCAATCGCAATCGGGACATTAAGTGCTTTAAGTGTCTCGGAAGAGGCCACATAGCAAGCCAATGTCCAAACCGAAGGACCATGGTGGTACGAGCTGATGGCGAGGTTGAAACGGAGGACGAGGTGGAGAAAGAGTCTGAATCGACCTCTGAAATTGAGGAGGACTTAGAACAACCCATGGAAGGGGAACTGTTGGTCGTGAAACGAAGTCTGAGTCTCCAAGGCGCGGACAATGATCTCCAACGAGAGAACATCTTCCATACCCAATGCCAAGTCAGAGGCAAAGTCTGTAGTGTCATCATCGACGGAGGTAGCTGTACCAACGTAGCAAGTACGATGATGGTTGAAAAACTTGGTCTTCCCACAACCAAGCATCCGAGCCCTTACAAACTCCAATGGCTCAATGACGGAGGAGAACTTAAGGTAACAAAACAAGCACTTGTCTCTTTCGTAATTGGCATGTATTCGGATGAAGTTCTTTGTGACGTCGTGCCAATGCATGCGGGGCATTTATTACTTGGCCGACCGTGGCAGTTTGATAGACGAGTTCAACACGACAGATATACCAACCGGTATTCCTTCAAATTTATGGGAAAGAATGTGACTTTGGCACCGTTGACTCCTAAACAAGTTCACGAAGACCAATTGAAATTAAAAGCTTCTGTCAAGCAAATGAGAGAAAAAGAAAAAGAGAGTTGCAAAAAAATAAAAGAGGAGAAAAATACGAAAAAGAAAACAAAAGAGAGTGAAAAAAGAGACAATAAAGAAAAAGAAGAAAAAGAAAAGAAAATCGAGAAAATGAGTGTTTTTGCGAGAGTTAGTGATGTGAGGAAGGCTTTGGTGATGAATCGAACTGTTCTTGTACTTTTGTACAAGGAAGCACTATTTTTCACTAACGGCTTACCCGATACCCTACCCCCTTCTATTTTGTCTTTGTTGCAGGATTTTCAAGACGTCTTTCCAGAAGAAGTTCCGAGTGGTCTTCCACCACTTCGTGGGATCGAGCATCAAATTGACTTCGTGCCGGGAGCAGTTATCCCAAATCGACCTACTTACCGAGCCAACCCAGAGGAGACAAAGGAGTTGCAAAGACAAGTCAATGAACTGATGGAGAAGGGCTACATTCGTGAGAGCCTAAGTCCCTGTGCTGTTCCCGTACTGTTGGTAC
Organism: Gossypium stocksii; assembly: GCA_020496765.1. Lineage (NCBI taxonomy): Eukaryota > Viridiplantae > Streptophyta > Magnoliopsida > Malvales > Malvaceae > Gossypium > Gossypium stocksii. Next base: position 114,093 of record JAIQCV010000039.1, on the reverse strand, counting down.
CGAAAAAGGACGAAACATGGCGTATGTGCGTGGATTACCGAGCCGTTAACAAAATAACGATCAAATATCGTCATCCCATTCCTCGCTTAGATGACATGTTAGATGAACTTAGTGGGGCCAAAGTATTCTCAAAACTTGATTTGAAGAGTGGCTACCACCAAATCCGAATGCGAGAAGGAGACGAATGGAAAACGGCATTCAAAACCAAGCACGGACTTTACGAATGGTTGGTTATGCCTTTTGGCCTTACCAATGCTCCAAGTACGTTCATGAGACTAATGAATCATGTCTTACGGTCTTTCATCGGTAAGTTTTACGTAGTATATTTTGATGATATATTGATTTACAGCAAATCTATGGAAGATCATGTAAGTCATCTCAAGTCTGTTTTGGAAGTTTTGCAAAAAGAGACTTTATATGCCAATTTGAAGAAATGTTCTTTTTGTTCTAACAAAACTATTTTTTTAGGTTTCGTAGTTAGTGCGGATGGTCTCGAGGTAGACCAAGAGCGAGCGTTACGCAAGTTTGAAGTTTCCATGGCCTAGCGAGTTTCTACCGACGATTCGTTCCTAATTTTAGCACTATCGCTGCTCCTCTTACGAGTGTTATTAAGAAAAATTCCTCTTTCATTTGGAATGATGAACAAGAGCAATCCTTTATTAAAATTAAAGAATTACTTACTAACGCTCCTTTGCTTACCCTTCCAGATTTCACGAAGACTTTTGAGATCGAGTGCGATGCTTCGGGCATTGGAATCGGGGCAGTTTTGACGCAAGACGATCATCCTGTAGCGTACTTTAGCGAGAAACTCAACGGAGCTGTACTCAACTATCCGGTGTACGACAAAGAGATGTACGCGCTTATACGGGCCCTTGAGACGTGGCAACATTATTTGTGGCCTAAGGAGTTCGTCATTCACTCCGATCATGAAGCCTTGAAACACATTAAAGGCCAACACAAATTGAACCGTCGCCACGCAAAATGGGTTGAATTTCTCGAGTCGTTTCCATATGTAATCAAACACAAGAAAGGTAAAGATAATATCGTGGCTGATGCGCTCTCGAGAAGGTATACTCTGTTATCATATTTAGATTCTAAGATTCTTGGGTTTGCGTTATTAAAAGAATCCTATGTTAACGATTCCGATTTTGGTGAGATATTTGCTGCTTGTGAAAAAGGATCTTTTGAGAATTTTTATAGGTACGAGGGCTATCTTTTTAGAGAAGGCAAATTATGTATTCCCTGTGGATCTGTTCGAGACCTATTAGTGCACGAGGCATATAGTGGCGGGCTTATGGGACATTTTGGAGTCAATAAGTCGCTTGCTACTCTCCACGAGCATTTTTATTGGCCACGGATGCGAAAGGACGTGGAGCGAATTTGTGAAAGGTGTATAGCCTGTAAAAAGGCTAAGTCGAAGGTTCAGCCTCATGGCTTATACACACCACTGCCAATTCCGGAAGCACCGTGGGTTGATATTTCCATGGACTTTGTCCTTGGACTTCCGCGCACAAAAACAGGGAAGGATTCTATCTTTGTTGTTGTTGATAGGTTCTCAAAAATGTCTCATTTTATTGCCTGTACTAAGACTGACGATGCCGTTCATGTTGCTAATTTGTTTTTCAGGGACATCGTTAGACTTCATGGCATCCCTCGCACGATTGTGTCAGATCGAGACGCTAAATTTTTAAGTCATTTTTGGAGGTCCTTGTGGGGTAAATTAGGAACCAATCTCCTATTTTCAACCACCTGCCACCCCCAAACTGATGGCCAAACGGAAGTTGTCAATCGAGTCCTATCCACTTTACTTCGGGCCATCATTCGGAAAAATTTGAAGTCTTGGGAGGATTGTCTACCCCATATTGAGTTTGCGTATAATTGTTCTATCCACTCCGCAACTAAATTCTCCCCATTTGAAATTGTTTATGGTTTTAATCCCTTGACTCCCTTAGATTTATTACCTTTGCCTACTGATCAGTTTGTACATGCAGATGCGAAGAAAAAGGCAGATTTTGTCAAGGATTTACATAGCAAGGTGCGGGCCAATATCGAGGCTAGGACCAAGTCCTATTTACGAAATGCGAACAAAGGCCGAAAACGAGTCATTTTTGAACCCGGAGAATGGGTTTGGGTTCACATGCGCAAGGAGAGTTTTCCGGCCCAACGGAAATCTAAGCTACTGCCTCGTGGAGATGGTCCTTTTCAAGTTTTAGAGCGAATAAATGAAAATTCTTATAAAATTGACTTGTCAGGTGATTATAATGTCAGCGCTACTTTTAATGTGTCAGACTTAACCCCTTTTGATGCAGGTTCCGACTTGAGGACAAGTCATTTTGAAGAGGGGGAATGATGCGATCGCACCCCATGGCTCAGCTAAGGACTCCATGGTTCTACCTCAAGGTCCTATCACTCGAGCTCGAGCCAAGTTGTTCAAAGAATCGATCACAGCATTTGTGGCTCAACTTTGGGATGAGACACTGTTGGGACGTATCGAGGGAGCTAACATTAGCTCCTTGAACTCACCATGTAACTACCTGCAAGTCCAGCCCAGCTCATCGAGTTCACCACCAGCTCAAAACCAGCTCATTAGCTTGGATTCAGCTCACCTTCAGTTTCCCAGCTTGAGTCCAGCTCATTTCCAGCTCTCGAGTCCAAGCCCAGCTCGGTTTTAGCTCATGAGCTAAACTTTAGCTCATGAAGTCCAAACTTTGACTGCATTCATTTTCTGTTGACTTTAATTTATTAAGTCTAATAAAAGTTATTTAATATGCTACATATTAAATTAGGTTCACATTAGTTTTATTAAATATGTTTTAAATTACTTTAATGCTGTTAATTAAATTTAATTTTAACCGAATTTAATGCTTCTATTTTTGTTCACATTAGCCGAAATTAAAATGTTCACATTGATGGAATTAATTTTGTTCACATCTCTTGTAGGAACACCATTGGACGCATGAAGCATGAAGCATCATGACTTTTTGAAGGTGCATGGACGACTAAGGGCCATGAATTCCCTAGGTGCATGTTCGGCCAAATACATGCATGGCCTGATGCATTGTTTCAACTAATGCATGAACGGCTAGGGAGCATGAATGGTATTTTAATGGATGCATGGATCATGAAGAAACATCATTTTTCGTGGGTACATGAATGGTTAAGGTGCATTAATCTCCAATATGCATGTTCGGCCAAGATACATGCATTGACCAATTGATGATTCATTCACCTCCTCCAATGGCCGAATGTGGACATATCAACCAAGGGACTTCCTTCTAGAATCTTCAAATGACATCTATGAAGGACTCATCCATACATTTCCCATGGCCGAATTTATCCATGAAGATTAAAGGATCAACGTCTAGAATTTTCTTACTTAATTAGTAGTGCATGCAAAGGCCATTCGGCTACCTAGTCTTAGGCCTATAAATAGTTTTCATTTTTTCTTTGTAAGGCACTTTTGGAACTTTGATAATTTTATTTACGAATTTGTGAGGAATTCTTTTCTCTAATTTCGTTCAAAGATTTCGATTGGCTTGCCTAGTGTCCTAGTTGTGTCAACCATTTTTCTTTGTCGAAAACCCGAACTTATCACTACCCGTAGTGTGGCGTTCAATTATATCGAGGTTCCTATCTCTTTAGATAGTGGGTCGAGGTCCCTTTATCAAATCCAAACTGAACCCAAAAGAGCGTATAGACAAAGGGTCGATATCTTCTTGATATTGGTTCTTGTTTGCACTTTTTCGTTCAAACCCTATCTTTCTTTCTCTTCTAAAACAACTTAACGAACCTTCTCCTATTGAAACTATAACCATCTCCGTTATCTACTTAGTTTGAACAATATTTCTCATAGACGATCGGGCAACTACAAATACGACTCGACTCACCCCGAGACGGATCGTATCAGTTGACTCATTAATTAATATATATCATAAATTTGCTATAATGTGGACATGAAATAAATGTGTTTAAATTATTACAAGATTTAAATGTGTTAGACGAATTTAATTAAGTGATTAATGGTGTTCATATAAGTGTGTTCACATGTGCTATTAATGTGTGCATTCATTTTGTAGGTACATTCACTTGGACGGCACATGCATGGGGGGGATTAAATGCCATGCATGCATGGTAAGATGCAATGGACGGCACACTAATGGACAAGTACATGTGCATGTATTTGAAGGTACATGGATCACATTTAAGGTGATACATGTATGGAACGGTTCATGAACTCCCATGTGTTCATACTCTACGTTCACACCATGGATGGGGCGTTCACACTTGTGTTCACACCTAGGGCCATTCGGCTACCCTGTGTTCACACTTGCATGGCCATTCAAGACCCTCCGTTCACACCACAAGAGACCTTCCATGGAGCCACCATTATGAAGCCACTATTGGTGAATCAACATGAATTAAAGGCTTCATTAAAGGGATGGCTGAACCTAGTCATACATGCATGGGAACCATTCATTCAAGTGCATTAATGTGTGTTCATGAAGCTACATATTCACCCCCCATTCGGCCGAACATGGACATCTATTCCAAGGGGTTGTTTCTAGTATTTTCTAGAATATTCCTATGTATTTAATAGGTACATGTCTTAAATGTTTAGTCCATGAATGGACCATTCGGCTAGCCTAGGATTTAGTATAAATAGCTAGTCATTTTTCATGTAAAGGGACTTTTTAACATTTTTTTTTACCGAAACTCTATTTCTGTGAGGTTTGATTCCTCTTAACTTTGTACAAGTCTCGTGCGACTTATCTAGCTTGCTAGTGGCGTCAAACTTGCTTGTTTCGAGCTTATCACCGAACCCATTTGGTGTGGCGCTCAAACCTATCCTTCTATCTCCATTTTCCAACTTAGACAATATAAGATTCGGGGTGACACCTTTGGTGTTGAATCTTTCCTGACGTCTAAGAAACTCGACCATCGACCACCTATCTCATTAGTTAACAAAACCAACCAAAACCATATTCTATCTATACCATTTCGTACCTTTATACCATTTTGTTCATTTCATACCATTACGTACCAAATATACTATTTCATTCCCTTCTAAACTAATCGTACCTTTCTAAACCATTTCGTACCTTTCATTCTATTTCGAACCTTTTTTGTACCTATTTTACTTACCTAAGCTGAACCTACTTACCATCTATCATTCTTCTTTCTAAATCTACGACACCTCTAAATTCCTTCTAAGACCGTACATCTTCTAACCTTCCGCGTCTTACCTATTTAATCAAAGTGAAACTTCAATCTTCTTCTCGACTACGATCAGGCAAACACGTTATCCGGCTTATCTCATAACCGGGTTCGCATCAGATTGCCTCGAACTAGGACAAGTAGAGATAGTATATTTGTTGTGGTTGACAGGTTCTCGAAGATGGCACATTTTATTGCCTGCCACAAGACTGACGATGCTGTTAATGTGGCCAACTTATTCTTTAGAGATATTGTGAGTTTGCATGGTATACCTAGGTTAATTGTTTCTGGCAGGGATGTAAAGTTTTTGAGTCATTTCTAGAGGACTCTTTGGAGCAAACTAGGTACAAAACTTATGTTTTCTACTACTTGTCATCCCCAGACTGAAGGACAAACTAAGGTTGTTAATAGAGTTTTATCTACTTTACTTCGTTCCATCATTAAAAAGAACATAAAAACTTGGGAAGATTGTTTGCCACATGTTGAATTTTCTTATAACCATGCTGTACATTTTGCTACTAAGATGTCACCTTTTGAGGTTGTCTATGGCTTTAATCCTACTACTCCTCTAGATATGTTGCCTTTGCCACAGAAACAGGTGATAAATAAAGACGGTAAAGCGAAAGCAAAATATGTGAAGAAGTTGCATCAACAGGTTAAGGAGAACCTAGAAAGAAGGACTCAACAATACGAAAAGCAAGCAAACAAGGGCAGAAAGCGAGTCACCTTCGATGTTGGAGATTGGGTTGGGTTCATTTCCGAAAGGAATGATTTCCAGCCCAAAGGCGGTCCAAGCTATTACTGAGGGGAGATGGTCCTTTTCAGGTGTTGGAGAAAGTGAATGACAATGCCTACAAGTTAGACTTACCGGGAGAATATAATGTGAGTGCCACATTTAATGTTTTTGATTTAACCCCTTATGAAGATTCAGCAAATTTGAGGACAAATCCTTTTCAAGAAGGGGGGATGATGTGAGCACATCCATGCCAATCAAGGAAACTGATCCGGAGGTCTTACCATTGGGACCTATTACCCATTCTAAGGCAAAGAAATTCAAGGAAGTTCTTTTCGTTACTTGTGCTATAATTCTAGATTCATTCGATCATGTTTATGCCTTAAAACATAGGCTTTATAATGTGTTGCATGCTGATGTGTAACATGTTTAGGTTATTCTATTCATTATGTGTGTTTAAGTATGTATATATTATGCTTCATTTGCTTTGGGATTGGTTTGATAGTGTTTGTATTGATTCTAAGTTGTTTGGGTGTTAATAAATAAGTGTGTACTTGTTTACAACTTATTAGACTATGTTACATTAAGTCTTCATAAACTTTGATAAGTGTTTATACCTTTCAGATTAGGTACTCGAAGGGACACTAGCTCAAGAGTGTATATGTAACTCATCTTTAGCTCAAGTTAGCTCAGAGTACTCTACACCAGCTCATCTTCAGCTCATGTTAGCCCACTCCACTTATAGCTAGCTCATTCTAGCTTAGTTCAGTTTTCGTCAGCTCAATTTCAGCTTCACTAGCTCAACTTTAGCTGGCAAGTCCAGACGTAGCTGAATAATGATTTACAAGTCGGGGAGTGTACCAGTGCACATGTGGCAGCCCGAGTGGCATCTGGTCATTAACACATCCGCGTGGCAACTTGGATGAGTGAGTACATTATTGGCTGAATTGGATCAGCCCCTCCCTTTTCTTACTTGGCGTCAACTTCAAGGATAAGAATAAGTAGTTTGTGTTTGAATTGCAAACTTCAAATACAAGGCTGCCATACAATGCTGCCCATTTTAGGAGTTATTAGAAGTTATTGAGAGTTTAAAATTTGAATTTTAAATCTTCTATTTTCAGCCATACAAGGAAATTCGGCCCTACACCTCTTGTTATCCGTATATATGTGTAAAAAATAATGTAAGAAGGTAGACACTTTGAATAAAATATAATCTTTGTGAGGTTTTCTCTCAAACTTTGGGTTTTTATACCGAACTCTCTTGGCATATCAGACTGTGTTTGTTGTGTCAATTTTACTTGATACTTCGGGTTCCTAGATTGCTATCTAGTGGGTCCAAGTCCGTTGACGAAGAACAGATTCGATTCAAGTTCGTTCAGCATATTGTACGAGTTCTTTCGAGTTCCTCATTTTTTTCTAAAATTCCAGCAATATTCTACATCAAGCCTGCCATCTTTGGATGTTCAAGGCTGCTGTGGAAGTGTTTGCTTCAATCCTAGATCCGCAACTTACAAGGAATGTTGTTTTCACTGAGCAACACCTGTATCAGGCGATTCGGTGCATTTGGAGGACTCAGCGGCGGCCACGCTACTCATTAGTTTGATTTAGTACTTTATAATAATTTTGGATTTAATTTGGGTATTTGTTTTGTAATAAGGCTTCTTTAAGTTTTTATCTCTTTGGGATTTAATTGACATGATGGTTTATATCTATTAGTAATAGGAAACTCGAGTTTTCAAATAAGCAAAATTTTAAACAAATGTGCCAACATTTTAAAAAGCTTCCACGATAAAAGGTTGTTTTGAAATTAATAACGATTTTATGAGTAAATGACTATTGGATAATAAACCATGTTTTTTGAAATGATAAACATTTCTTCAAGTTAGGGGTAGATACTTAAAAAAGGATTTAAATAAAATAAAGTTTTAGCATTATAGTTTGTTTCATGAAGAACACTTCAATGTGACATCGCTAGATTTGGCCATAACGTCTAGGCCGGGTTTGGGGTGTTATAGAAAGCCTATAACCGAATGGTCACCTAGTGTGGATAGAATTTCCAGCAATATGAACAAGCTAAAATTCCTCCTTGAAAATCAAATGGTCATGTAGCTCATAAAGGCTCCTTGTCCATTGTTTTTCACGAAATATGCTTGGAAAAATAAACCAGCAGCCCTTGCACTTATGCCGTCCATGAACATGCAAAATGCATGCTTCCTTATTGAATTTGGCCAGCATGCTTTCTTCAATACCTGCTCCATAAATTCGGTCTTGCATGCTTCTTTAATGCTATCCTTTGCTATGCACGAGCAACCATGTTCCTGCACACATTTAATTGAAGCAAATTAATTCAATTCAAACATCATAAATTCGGCTGGACATATAGCAACATTAATTCAAGACATCATTAAATTTAGCTGTTCAAGAGACATTAAAAACACACACATTAAAATCAGCAGTAGCATGGACAAATTAAAAAACATGTTTGAGCTAAGACATATTAATACCTGCACATTAATTCAATTTAGGACACATTTATTTGGGTGTAGCATGATGTAAATTAAATTCAACACATTAAAATGATGTAATAAGCTTAGACAAATTAATGATGTGTATTAACTATGACATCTTAAATGCATGCATAAAAATAAAGCCTATTTAACATGAAATTAATATGTCCAGATTTTGACAAATTAAACACTTAATAACCACTTGAGCTTATTGAAATTAAAAAGTTAATTCGTGAGTAAAGAAAAGATTCAACAAAAAAAATTATTGTTTCAAAAAAAAGTGTTCTTATTGTATTCATCAAGTTGTAATTGAAAAAAAAGTATATATATTGAAGTAAAAAAATAGAGTTTCAAAGTAAAAAAAAAAAGAGAAAAAAATCGAAGTTAAAAAAAGTGTTGAAGTATTAAAGGTTTTTGATATATGTCATTTGGTATTTGTGAGTCCCGATCTTCAAACTTCCATCCTATTTCCTCAATTTTCTACCCAAACGCCACAGTTAACTTGAAAAAATTTTCTTTTAGCCTAGCCTTACACCATTACATCTTATCCCTTGTAACCATTTTTGAAAACGACCCATAATACTAGAGATCAAGTCGTATTAAGTCTTTTACGAAGTTATAAGAGGATAAAAGTGATGTGATCTGGCTCGGGTGATTGAGTCGAATTCATGTAGTTTCCCGATCGTAGTCAAGAAGGATCGTTCATGCCTCGGTGTCTTGGAAATAAAAGTGAAATGGATAGTTTAATTAAGCGGAAGGTTTTCAAAATGGGAAATAAGTGTAGCTAGGTTCGATTATGGAATAACAAAGGTAGATATTGGATAGCTGGCTCGGTTTGATGAAGACAAGAAAGAAACTCAAAGGATGGGAATGGAAAACGAACTTAACGTCAGGAATGATTCAACACTAAAAAGTGTCACCCCGGTTCCTATATTGTTAAGGTGGATAGATGGAATCAAAGGATAGGTGAACGCCACACCAAGGATGGTGATAAGTTCAAAAACAAGATCAGTAGACGCCATTAGCATGCTAGATAAGTCTTTCGAAACTTGTACAAGATATGAGAGGAAGTAACCTCACAAAATAAAGTTTTAATCAATTGGCAAAAGTCCCTTTACAATGAAAATGAACAAGTATTTATAGGCTATCATGTAGTAGCCGAATGGACAAACTAGCTAACTTAAAGACTAAGCAAATTCGGTCATGAACTAACTAGAATGTTCTAGAATGAAAATATTAATTAAATGGTCTTGATTCGGCTGATGGGGATGTGTTTGGACAGCTTCATGAATGAGCTTGGTGCACTTGAATGAATGTGAACCTTTGGAAGCTAAATGGCTTGTCTAGGTTCAGCCATGGGGTGCATGAAGCTTCCAAGAGGTGGCTCTTGGCCGAATAGTTGCACGGAAACCCCAAAAGTCCTCCCACATGCATTCGGCTGTACATGGAACTTGGAAGGGAGCTTGAATCTGGCTGTACATGAATTTGCAATAAATTCCCTTCATTCATGCATGTGTGCCGTCCATAGGGGATGTATTCTTCTTAATCCAATGTATGAAATTAATCTTCTAAGTTCATGAACATAATTCCTCAAGCATTGAATCCATCCATGCATGAATCTTCACATTCAATGAACTATCCCTCCAAACGTTGAATCCAACCGTGCATGAATCTTCATATTCAATGAACATTCCCATACATGCACCTTGTCATGAATGAACCTCCACATTCGGCTGAACCTACATGAATTAGACACACAATTAAATTATATTTTAAATTAGTAACTAGACAACTTAATTACACTAATTTAATTTCGGACATATTAATTACTATCATATTAATTTCAGCTAGCTCAAATAATCAAAAGCAATTAATGAACTAATTTGAGCTAGTGAATTTCGGCATGAGCTGTAGCAAATTAAATTAAAGTAAAATTGAAACTTATTTTATTATAATATAAAAGAAATGAGCTAAAACGAGCTAAATTTGAGCTCAAACGAGCTGACACAAGCTCAAGTGAATTGATTGGAGCTGAATTGAGCTTGGAGAGCTGGAGAGAAGCTGAAGTCGGCTTGCAAAAGAGTGCATTGAGCTTTCAAGGCAATGTCCTTAGCTCCTCCAACGTCTTAGATGTTGTTGTCATCCCAAATGCGTAACAACAAAGCAGTGAAAGCTTCTTGAAGTTGCTTAGTACATGCTCGAGTCATGGGGCCTTTCGGAAGCTCGACTAGATCTTGATTTACATTCGAGGGAGCCCCAAGTGTGCATACATCATTCCCCCCTTCTTCAAAGCGACTTGTCCTCAAGTCGAGCATTTTGATTACGACAAAGCATACTTCATTATAAGACCCTTCGTGGTTAGAGGGGATCGAATAGCTCACAAAAGCCTGATTAACACACACATCTTGTAAAAACAACAAATTAGTCCCATGCCCTCTCGTTTTAAAGATAAGCCATTTCAATGTATCATCTACACAATACAGAAAAGGGGTAAAGATACTTTGAATTAAAAACTCACAACCTTGTTTCGAATTTTCAATTCTAACTTGGGCACATAAACCAATGCCGGGATCAAAAACAAAAGTTGATTTCCGTAATGAATCAAGAATTGACCACCTAATCCAATCGCGGTATCAAAGATAGAAGTTGGCCTCACCTTATTAATATGAAATAAGAAATTCATTGATGGCAAACAACAAGAATCACAAGTCATTCAAAAATCATAACCTCAGAGAACATCTTTGTAGGATTCAGATCCCTTGACCAATAACAAGAAACAATAGTCACCGGGATCAAACACAAAGTTTTTGCTTACCATTTCACATTAGCTTAAATATTTATTGGCTATTAACATGGTAGGAACACGAAACAAACTAAGGTCATGAGTATGTGAATTAGGTTTGAATCCCTTAGACCATAGCATAGAACAAGCAATATCAAAATCAAATCAATTAGGCATTTTAAATATCAGCAAGTTATCACACAATCGATTCATTGGAAAATTAAACACGCAAACATTCAAGCATTCAAACAACATAAGTTTCATTCGAACGGTCATGTACACGCATGTGGGTTTCGCATAATAGATCAAAGAACGCACATTATCACCACAATTAGAAAAATCAAATTGTTTACTTGAACATCCACTATAGCACACAAACAATTTTTGCAATGGCCAATTGGATTTTACCTTACTAACAAACTCACCAATTTCACAATTTCCAATGAAAATACTCACCTTGCCATCTTTTAAGACTAACATGCTACCATCCATCAAAGAACAACAATTGTTCACATCAATGGACGAATCCTTTTTAGAACGCAAGTCATGAGCAAGATTGTCAATGTGATTCGAATGGAGTGGGTAAAGAAATAAAGAATTCTCACCTTGTATACCGTTGGGAATGGGGAGATGAATATTGGGGTTACCTTTTTCGATCAAATGAAAGCGTCTCACATCAGGAAAATATTGAAGTTGAAGTTCGTCACACGAATTTTTAGAAACCTGAAAAGAAGAAATAAGACAAGAAGAACTCACAGATTGGTTAGTGGAAACAGTACTCGCTTTTTCTTGTTCTCTCTCATCTTTTCCTCTCGTTTCTTTTTCTTCGACAACAAACATTTCTTCCATACTTTCTTTTTTCTCACTCTCACTTTTTATTTCATTTTGCGCTTCTTGTTCACACTCTTTTTCTTTTGCAAACTCATTTTCTCTTTTCTCGCTTTCATTTTCTTTTTCAATTTCTTTTTCTCTTCTTTCACTCTCATTTTCTTTTTCTTTTTGCCTCATTCTTTCATTACAATATGTAGATATTACAAATGATTCTGAATGAGATGATTTTCGTAGAGCGTGAGTGGAATGATTTTCGTACGAACCACATTCACTTCGTCGTAAGAACTCCTCCGTGGATGATTTCTTTGAAGCACATGAAGTGATATATCTATCTTTTCGTTGGTGATCTCGGAAAGTCTCAAACTCGAACCTTGTTTGATCTCGTCTCGAATAGTCATCGAACGTGTGTCTTCGTGATGGTCTTATAGCCATTTCTTGACTTGTTGAATTTTGCTCACGTTGGACCTTTGCTCGATGGCCTCGCTCTTCGATACGGTCTAGTCGTTTTTGCAATGGTTCAAGTTTTCTTTCAAGCATTCGATCCATTTCTCTCACAAAGTCTCGAAGTTCAAAATTTAGAGACTCCTCGTGATTCATGATTTATTGTGGAAAGAAAGATGTTAAAACAGAAATAAATATCTCACCACAAAATTCTCACTTTTTCACTCGCAAAGAAATATTTATGAACACTCCACTCGTCTTTGCACTCGTCTTAGGCTTTTTCAACACTCAAATTTTCTCACACTCTCTAGCCTTTTTCCACTCAAGCTTACTCTTGTAACCTCGTATTTCGTCTTGTATTGACTCGTCCTGGTGCTTTTGGGAGTCGGCTTCAAATGGTTACAAAGGATAAGATATATAGGTGTATGGGTAGGCTAAAAGAAAATTTTTCGGGTTTGAAGTGTGGCGTTGGGATAGAAGGGGTAGAAAATTGAAAGAATGAAATGAAAACTTGAAGATCGGGATTCACAAATGCCAAATGATGTATAACAGTAACTTTTTGATACTTCACTTCTTCTCTTTTTTTTTCACGAAATTTTTTTTCACGAATTTTTTTTTTACTTTCAAATTTCTCTCTTTTTTTTCTTAAACGTCAAACAGAACAATATCACAATGAAGAAACTTTAAATAAAACTTGATTTTTTTACAACAAACCTATTTTGATCTTGATACGAATGTCGGCGCTCCTCGATTTACAAGCTTTGATACCAAATGATGTGATCCGGCTTGGGTGATTGAGTCGAATTCACGTAGTTGCCCGATCGTAGTCAAGAAGGATCGTTCGTGCCTCGGTGTCTTGGAAATAAAAGTGAAATGGATAGTTTAATAAAGCGGAAGGTTTTCAAAATGGGAAATAAGTGTAGCTAGGTTCGGTTATGGAATAACAAAGGTAGATATTGGATAGTTGGCTCAGTTTGATGAAGACAAGAAAGAAACTCAAAGGATGGGAATGGAAAACGAACTTAACGTCAGGAATGATTCAACACTAAAAAGTGTCACCCCGGTTCCTATATTGTTAAGGTGGATAGATAGAATCAAAGGATAGGTGAATGCCACACCAAGGATGGTGATAAGTTCAAAAACAAGATCAGTAGACGCCATTAGCACGCTAGATAAGTCTTTCGAAACTTATACGAGATATGAGAGGAAGTAACCTCACAAAATAAAGTTTTAATCAATTGGCAAAAGTCCCTTTACAATGAAAATGAACAAGTATTTATAGGCTATCATGTAGTAGCCGAATGGACAAACTAGCTAGCTTAAAGACTAAGCAAATTCAATCATGAACTAACTAGAATGTTCTAGAATGAAAATATTAATTAAATGGTCTTGATTCAGCTGATAGGGATGTGTTTGGACAGCTTCATGAATGAACTTGGTGCACTTGAATGAATGTGAACCTTTGGAAGCTAAATGGCTTGTCTAGGTTCGGCCATGGGGTGCATGAAGCTTCCAAGAGGTGTCTCTTGGCCGAATAGTTGCATGGAAACCCCAAAAGTCCTCCCGCATGCATTCGTCTGTACATGGAACTTGGAAGGGAGCTTGAATCTGGCTGTACATGAATTTGCAATAAATTCCCTTCATTCATGCATGTGTGCCGTCCATAGGGGATGTATTCTTCTTAATCCAATGTATGAAATTAATCTTCTAAGTTCATGAACATAATTCCTCAAGCATTGAATCCATCCATGCATGAATCTTCACATTCAAGGAACTATCCCTCCAAACGTTGAATCCAACCGTGCATGAATCTTCATATTCAATGAACATTCCCATACATGCACCTTGTCATGAATAAACCTCCACATTCGGCTGAACCTACATGAATTAGACACACAATTAAATTATATTTTAAATTAGTAACTATACAACTTAATTACACTAATTTAATTTCGGACATAGTAATTACTATCATATTAATTTCAGCTAGCTCAAATAATCAAAAGTAATTAATGAACTAATTTGAGCTAGTGAATTTCGGCATGAGCTGTAGCAAATTAAATTAAAGTAAAATTGAAACTTATTTTATTATAATATAAAAGAAATGAGCTGAAACGAGCTAAATTTGAGCTCAAACGAGCTGACACAAGCTCAAGTGAATTGATTGGAGCTGAGTTGAGCTTGGAGAGCTAGAGAGGAGCTGAAGTCGGCTTGCAAAAGAGTGCATTGAGCTTTCAAGGCAATGTCCTTAGCTCCTCCAACGTCTTGGACCTTGTTGCAATCCCAAATACGCAACAACAAAGCGGTGAAAGCTTCTTGAAGTTGCTTAGTACATGCTCGAGTAATGGGGCCTTTCAGAAGCTCGACTAGATCTTGATTTACATTTGAGGGAGCCCCGGGTGTGCATACATCAAAAAGAGTAAAAAAAGACACGAGTGAGTGAGCACATTCGAGTGGAGGTAAAAGCCAAAAGAGCTCAAACACGAGTGTGAGTGTCATCTGACTTTCCTTTTTGAGAATTTTGTGAGGTTTGTGGTAAGGATAAACAACAATGTCACAAAGTCCCAAGAGTAATGCACCCGATGGTGTTGTATGAAATGTGGCTCCCAGAGGCGGAAGAGTACCCGACCTCAGCCAGCAAGCCCTTTTGCTAAAATTGCAGCGTATGCTTCGTAACAAACTCGAGTCCATCAATGAGAGACTAGATCGAGTTGAAGAGAGGGGGCAATGAGAAAGAATGCCTCAAGGCCCTACAAGTGATCGAGGCCGAGTAAGGCTTCCTGAAGATGACCTTTATGACCCAAGTGACTTAGAAAGCGACCAAGGATCGAATCAAAGTGAGCATCGCCGAGGTGAAAGGAACCATGGTCCAAGAGAACAAGGTCAAGTTGATGACGACTTGAAGAATATAAAGCTCTCCATACCACCCTTCCAAGGCAAGCCCGATTCGAAAGCTTACTTAGAGTGGCAGAAGAAAATTGAGTTGGTGTTTGACTACCACAACTTTTCAGAGATCAAGAAATTCGAGTTGACGATGATCAAATTCTCCGACTACGCCATGGTGTGGTGGGACCAATTAACAACAAGTCGAAGACGTAACGGAGAGAGGCTGATTTCTACATGGGCCAAGATGAAGGCTTTGATGAGAAAGAGATTTATCCCGTCTTATTACCATCGAGAATTATATCAAAAGTTGCAAAATGAGCAAGGCAACCGTAGCGTGGAGTATTATTTTAAAGAAATGGAGATTGCCATGATTCGAGCGAACGTGGAGGAAGACCGCAAGGCAACCATGGCTAGATTCTTAGCTGGACTAAACTGAGAGATTGCCAATATGGTGGAGCTTCAGCACTATGTCGAGGTGACCGACATGGTTCATGTTGCAATCAAGGTAGAAAAGCAACTCAAAAAGAAAAGCTTCATGCGAACCTATTCCAACCCTTCAAACACCTGGAAGTGGGGTCAAGGAACGGGAAGAAGAGACTTTCCTAACCGTCCGAAGGATCAAAACACTCCTGTGAAGTTCAACAAACTCGTCGATGAATCAAGCAAAGGTAAAGAAGTTGCTTATCCCAATGGAATGAGGGACATCAAGTGCTTTAAGTGCTTGGGACGAGGCACATTGCTAGCCAATGCCCTAACCGAAATAACATGGTTGTGAGAGCCAACGGCGAAATTGAGTTAGAGGAAGAAAAAGATGAAGAATCTGACGCCACTGCTGATGAGGAGGACGATCTTGAATATGCCGTTGAAGGTGAAATTCTCGTGATCAAGTGAAGTTTAAGTCTTCAAAGCGTGGAGAATGAACAACAACGTGAGTATATCTTCCACACACATTGCCATGTTCAAGGCAAGGTGTGTAGTCTAATCGTGGATGGTGGAAGTTGCACAAACATCGCCAGCATGTTGATGGTGGAAAAGCTTGGCTTGCCTACAATGAAACACCCCCATCCTTACAAACTCCAATGGCTTAATGATGGCCAGGAATTAAAGGTGACTAAGTAAGTTTCGGTGTCATTCTCTATTAGAAAGTACAACGATAAGGTTCTCTGTGATGTAGTTCCTATGCACGTCAGACATCTCTTATTAGGTCGTTCGTGGCAATTTGACTGCAAGGTTGTGCATGATGGCTACACGAACTAGTATACTTTCAAGCACCTTGGTAAAAAAGTCACCTTGGCGCCTTTGACACTGCGGCAAGTTGATGAAGACCAATTGAAATTGCGAGAATCCATTGAAAAGTTCAAGGAGAGTGAAAATAAAGAAAAAAGTGAAAAAGAGTATGAAAAATAAAGTGAGAAGAAGTGATACGCGCTCGTCTCGGTTGATTCGAGTCGTATAAGATTTGCCGATTGTATTACGAAGAAGTGTATGATGTAGTTGAAGATTGGTAGTATTCTCGGTTTAGTTTGGAATTAGAAGTAATGCTTTTATGGTTCACAAAAGATAAGATGGATTAGGTTTGATAAAGAAGCAGATATAGAAGTGGCTCGAGTATGACTCGGGTTAGTTTATGTGTAGAATAAAGAAAGAGGAAAGTTTTGTTCGAAAAGGGTATAGGAAATAAAGAAATGGTAATTGGATGAATCAAGAACAAGTTGAACTGTTACTAGCAAATAATGACCTGAGACTTATAAGTTCTTGAGTTCGGGAAAGAATGAAGAAAGATTTGACCTCAACCCACTATCTATACAGACAGGAACCTCGGTATTGGGTTTGAATAGCACACCGTTGAAAGGGATAAGTTCGGTCTCGAAAAGAATACGATTGACACCACGACTAGGCAGATTAGCCAACGTAATCTTAGATGAGATTTAGAGAGAAAATTCTCACAAAATAGATTCAACATCAAATTTGGCAAAAGTCCTTTACACCTTTCAAATGGCCGAATTTATAGGCCTTACAATGCTAGCCAAAAAGGCACTTGAAATGCTTAAGAATTAAGTAAGAAAATTCATGAAAATTCTAGAAAATTGACCCCTAAGTGACTTGTCTACATTCGACCATGGGGAAAAAGTTCATGAAGTCTTCATGCTTAAGCAATTGTTGGTGCATGGATGAACTCCAATGGACATGGGGTAGGTTCGACCACTTGCTTTAATGAAGTAATAAATTGATCACCTTTGGCCAAAAGTGGTGAAGTAAATGAGGTGATTTAAATGGTCTTCATGGGTGTGAACATATTGGAATGAAGAGTCTTCTAGGTGTGAAAAGAGGATGCCAAATGGACACATGTGTGAACACCTTAATGTGAACATAATGGATGGTCCTTGGGAAGATATTTGGCCAAAACTCATGAATTAAAGGTGAAAAACCTCTTGGCCGAATGGACACTTGGAAAAGACCAATGGGCAGCACACCATAATAAATTCCATCTATGCAAACTTAAGCCTTAAGCCATGTACCTACAAAAGAAATTAAACAAAGAAATTAAGGCAATGTGAACACCATATTCAGCCAAATGTGAATGCAACAAGGAGATAATAAATTTGGCTATGACAAATTAATTAAGTCAAATTAAATCAAATAAAGACAACATTAATATAACTAATGTGAAAACAATTAAGCATAATAAAACAAACAACTAATTTAATGAACTTTATTAAAGTAAAAGTCAAACTTATTATCATGAGCTATAATTGATCTTAATGAACTATGATTAAGCTTGTGAGCTAAAATCAAGCTAAGTCCGAACTCGTGAGCTGGGGTTGAGCTGGATCCGAACTCGTGAACTGAAGTTGAGTTGAAAATAAACTCATAAGCTAAAGTTGAGCTGGATGTGGACTCGATGAGCTGGAACCGAGCTAGTTGAGCTGGGCATGAGCAGGATGAGCTTTGGAAAGGTTACATTGATGGCTCGTCGGGCTAGTCCACGAACTATCGAGCAAGTTGGTGATTGATTTAGCCCAGACTCAGTCAACCATAGCTGAAATAGCATCTTTAAACTTCTTAGCTCAAGCTCAAGTGATCGGTCCAACAGGTAGCTCGAGTGGATCCCCATTTGAAGCTAGCAACTTGGGCGGTGCAGCCGTATCAAGAAGAAAGAAAAACAAGTTGTAAAATTGAGAGAAAAGAGTAAGGTGCAAGAAAATAAAAAGAAAGTAGAAAAAGATAGCACAAAAATGAGTATCTATGCAAAAGAGAGTGACATTCGAAAATCCTTCATGTTGAGACAGCTCGTACTTGTACTTATGTACAAGGAATCATTTTTGAATGCTAACGAATTAGATTCTACTTTGCCTTCCTCTATTGTCTCTCTCTTACAGGAATTTGAAGATGTGTTCCAAGTGGTTTGCCAACAATTCAGGGAATAGAACACCAAATCGACTTCATTCCTGGCGCATCCATTCCAAATCGACCGGCTTATTGTAGTAATCCTGAGGAGACCAAAGAACTGCAAAACAAGTGAATGAACTCTTGGAAAAAGGATCCATACGCGAGAGCCTTAGCCTATGAGCTGTACCGGTCCTGTTGGTAAGGTGGACTTGGCACTTGTGCGTGGATTGTCGCGCGATGAACAAAATAACCATCAAATACCAACACCCAATACCGTGCCTCGATGATATGCTAGGTGAGTTGAGTGGTGCTCACTTGTTCTCCAAAATTAGCCTAAAGAGTGGGTACCATCAAATAAGGATGCGCGAAGGTGATGAGTCGAAGACCGCATTTAAGACTAAGCATGGTTTGTACGAATGGTTTGTAATGCCATTCGGTCTTACTAACGCTCCAAGCACTTTCATGCGATTGTGAATCATGTACTGCGTGCTTTTATTGGTAGATTATGTGTTGTCTACTTCGATAACATCCTTGTTTATAGCAAAACTTTAGATGATCATGTGATGCATTTGAGAGTTGTTTTAGATGTTCTTCGAAGGAAACATTGTTTGCGAATCTTAAGAAATGCACATTGTCAGCTCTCAAGGACTTGAAGTCAACCAAGATAAGGTGAAAGCCATTCAAGAGTGGCCTAGACTGACCAGCAAAAGTCAAGTGAGGAGATTTCATGGCTTGGCAAGTTTTTACGGTCGATTTGTTCCAAATTTTAGCACATTATCTATGCCCCTAACTAGTGTGATACAGAAGAATTCGGCCTTCTATTGGAGTGAAGAGCAAGAGAAGTCTTTTAATTCACTTAAAGAACATTTAACTAATGCTCCATTGCTTGTATTACCTGATTTTAACAAAATGTTTGAAATTGAGTGTGATGCATCAGGTATCGGGATAGGTGCTATGTTGACTTAAGATGGGAGACCTGTGGCATATTTTAGTGAGAAATTGAGTGGCGCACCATTAAACTACCCGACATATGACAAAGAAATGTACGCCTTGATTCGAGCTTTGGAAACATGGCAACACAATCTGTGGCCCAAGGAGTTCGTCATCCATTCGGACCATGAAGCACTTAAACATATCAAAGGCAAAAACAAGCTCAATAAACGACATGCCAAATGGGTAGAATTTCTTGAATCTTTTCCTTATGTTATTCAGTATAAGAAGGGTAAGGAAAACATTATGGCTGATGCATTGTCTCGTTGTTATACCTTGTTGACTTGTTTGGATTCAAAATTGCTTGGATTCATATTTTTGAAAGAGTTATATGCTTCTGATGCTGATTTTGGGGATATGTATAAATTGTACGAAAACTCTGCTGTTGATAAGTTTTACAGGTTTGATGACTTCCTTTTCCAAGAAGGTAAGCTATGTACCCTGCAAGGTTCTGTTCGAGAGATGCTCGTATTCGAGGCACATGGT
Organism: Gossypium stocksii; assembly: GCA_020496765.1. NCBI lineage: Eukaryota > Viridiplantae > Streptophyta > Magnoliopsida > Malvales > Malvaceae > Gossypium > Gossypium stocksii. The sequence continues at coordinate 93,833 of JAIQCV010000039.1, read as the reverse complement.
GGTGGCTTCATGGTTCATTTCGGTGTTGCTAAGACTTTAGCCACATTGCAAGAACACTTCTTTTGGCTGCGGATGGAATGAGATGTCGAGAAGGTTTGCGCGCGTTGTGTGGCTTGCAAAAAGGCGAAGTCGAAGGTTAACCCACATGGGCTTTATACGCCTTTACCCATACCCGAAGTGCCTTGGGTTGATCTTTCAATGGACTTTGTCCTTGGATTGCCAAGAACTTGAACCGGAAAGGATGCTATCTTCATTGTAGTAGATAGGTTTTCCAAAATGTCTCATTTTATTGCCTGCTCAAAAAATAATGACGCTGTTAATATTGCTAACCTATTCTTTAAAGATGTTGTCAGGTTGTATGGAATCGTAAAGGCATTTGTGTCCGATCGCGATACTAAGGTTTCTTAGCCATTTTTGGAAGACACTTTGGGAAAAGCTAAGCACGAAGCTTCTATTCTCCATGACTTGTCATCCTCAAACGGATGGACAAACCGAAGTGGTGAACTGCGTTTTATCCACCTTACTTTGAGCCATTATACAGAAAAATCTTAAGTCGTGGGAGGAGTGTCTACCTCATATTGAGTTTGCCTATAACCAAACTATTCATTCTACTACTAAATATTCCCCATTTGAAATATTTTACGGCTTTAATCCTTTGTCTCCTCTTGACTTAATTCCATTGTCTAATGATCAAATTGTCAATGTAGATGCCAAGCGCAAAGCCGAGTATGTGAAGTAATTATAGCAAAAGGTGAAGGCTAATATTGAGGCAACGACAAAGCAATATACGTGTAAGGCCAACAAGGAATGAAAGCAAGTTATATTTAAACCCAGAGATTGGGTGTGGGTTCATATGAGAGGAGATAGGCCATTTCAAGTGTTAGAACGAATAAATGAAAATTCATACAAACTCGATCTCCCAGGTGAGTACAATGTTAGCACTAGCTTTAATGTGTCTGATCTTTCTTTATATGATGTAGGCAATGATTTGGGGGCAAATCGCCTCGAATAGAGGGGGAATGATACGGCCAAACCTCAAGAATTGTCAAAATCCAGCATGGATCCACTCGCACTGCCTGTAGGTCTGATTACTCGAGCTCGCGCCAAAAGGTTCAAAGAAGCAATTTCAGCTCTTGGTGATCGAGTTTGGGGTGAATCCATCACTAACTTAATTGAGAGATCATGGACCAGCAATTCAAGCCATCCTTGCAATATCTTTCAAGCTCGTCCAGCTCCCATTTAGCTCAACGAACTCGTTTCCAGCTCAACAAGCTCACATTTAGCTTACCTTTAGCTTATGAGCTTGTTTTTAGCTCACCTTCAGCCAATGAGTTCTACTTCAGCTCATTTCAGCTCATTTAAGCTCAACCAAGCTTAGTTTCAGCTCATTTCTTTAATCATTAACATAAATTAATTGCTTGCTTTATTTTAATTAAATTAATACAGTTCAATATTGAAACCTCTAGCTCAAATCAGTTCACTAAGTGTCTTTATGATAATTTGAGCTAGTCGAATTTAATACACTAGCCTTTAAATTAAGTGTTTTTAATTTATTTTAACACGTCATTTAATTTGTCTAAATTATGTTTTAATTATGTTAAGCTGAGTTTATATTTGAATTTAATATGTTCTTATGCCATGTAGGTTCAGCCGAATGTGCAAGGAGTATTTAATGAAATGCATGCATGGCTTGGTTCAAGGTATGGGAGAATTCATGCATGTTCGGGTTCATGGAATGGGAGTATGCATGTATTACCAAAAATACATGACTGAAGGAAGGTTCATTAACTTGACAAGGTGCAATTGAATTTAATAGAAGCATTATCCACAAGATGCATGCACGACTAGATACAATGCAAATGAAGATTCATGCATAATTGAGGTGCAATGGATGTCATTTGAACAAGTACATGAATTGGGGACGTTCATGCAAGTGGGGGCTATTTAATGTACATGTATTTGAAGATTCATGGACTGTAATTAAGGAAGAACATACATTAGGATGTTTCATGCATGTTTCATGCATATCCAAGATGTCCATATGCATGAACACAACAAGTGAAGCAACATGATGGTTTGGCCAATTCATGCACCATCTTCAAGCACGAACCGAATTTTAAATGGAATTGTGTGAACATGATTAATACAAATGTGAACAGAATTTAAGTTAGTATGAACACATTTAGATGCCGAATTTCAATAAGCATTTTAGGCTTATAAATAGTACTTTGTAAACTTTGTGAAGGGAATTTTGGCAAATTATTATTGAACTTGATTCTTGTGAGAATTTCTTCTCTAAATTTTGTTTGAGACTTTATTGACTTTTCTACTTAGTAGTGGCGTCAACCTTGTTCTTGCTAAACCGAACTTATCACTAATCTTAGTGTGGCGTTCAACAACTTATACCGAGGTTCCTATCTTCCTAGATAGCAGGTCGAGGTCAACTATCTCTTCAACCGAACCCTTCTTAAGGACCTATAAGTTTTGGGTCGATATTTCTTTAATATCGGTTCATACTTGTTTTTAAGTCGACTACCTTCCATTTTACATCTTCAACCGAACCATTTTGGCCTTTACCTATTGTTTGTTAACCGAACCTAAACCACTTATAATGCTACTTCTAAGCCTAAACTTTCTTTCCTAACCACATTTAAACCTATATCAGCTTCCAAATTAATCCAAACCCACTAGCTCTTCACTTCAACATCAAGCGAGGCTTCTACGTTAGGACGATCGTGCAATGCAAGCGACTCTACTCACTAAATCGAGGCTAGATCGCATCAGATTCGGCCAAAGGAGAATGAATGATGTTTAAGGTGCAGCCTTGGTTATTTGGAGAGTCATGCACTTAAGTAAGCAACTTAGAGCACACCAATAGTCTTGTAAATGTGAAACCCAAATTTAAGAAACCCCTTGAGTGTGAAAGCCTATGACCGAATTGATGCAACCCAGCCACATCATGTCACGACACAACTCAACGACACTAAGATTAGCCTAAACTCAAGGGGCCCAAGTGCAAAATGAAGTTTTTAATTTCAATTTGTTAACTTGGTTGCTGGAATAAAGACCTTGATTTATTTATTTTAGTTACTTTAATATGACTCTTTAATTATGTCTTGTTTATTAAATGCATCTTTAATTAATGTCTTGCATTATTGATTTACATCTTTTAATTATGGCATGCGTTATATATGTTCTGCATTTAATAAAGTCATGCATTATGTAACTCCCATGATTAGTTAAAGTTTGCATCATTAAATTAAGTTATGCATTTAAGTAACTCATTTGTTCATTTAATTTACATTTTAAACCATACATGTAAACATCTTAGTTGCTAAATATGTTTGAGTTTGTTTATATAAGTATGTTATTTAATTTTGTTGTTACTTTTTTTTAATGCATAAGTTTAAGTGTGTTTATTTTCATTTTAAATAAGGTGATTCGAGTTGCATGTTTATTAATAAATTCATATAGTTAAATTAACTCTTCATGTTTGGATTTTTTTAAGCCTTCAAAGATCATCACGGTGGTTGTTTAAATGGTCCAAGAGTGTCCCTTCAAATCTGATTAGTTTCATGCACTCAAAGCTAAATATAGTGTTAATTAAAGAGAGATAGATGCACAAGACTTTTGACATTCGGTTATGGTAGAAGAAAGGACTACAAACAACAACTTAAGGAGCATTAATCTTCATAAAGATGGTGGTGACCTTTGACCTATCCATGGGCTAATGAAAAGACATGCCTTTTGGGCTAACCATCAAAGAGTTAAATCAAATTTAATGGTATGATTTAAGCTAGTTAAATGACTGAATTTAAAAGGTCTTAAGGAACTTGAAAGGTCATTTGAGGCCTATAAATTTCATTCTAAGTCATTCATGTAGGAGACTTTTGATCCTTTGATTAATGTTTATAACATTTTGTGAATTTTTCAACTCTCCTATTTCGTTTTAGGCTCAGCATGACTTATCTAGTTTGCTAGTGGTGTCATCCTGTTTCTTTCCAAACTTATCACTCCTAAATCGAGTGTGGCATTCGTCCTTATACCGATTGGTTCCTATCTTCATATAGATAGTGGGTCACGATTTAGTTATCCTTCTATCCACCTTTAAGTGTCTGATAAGATTTGGTTAGTACTCTATTTTAGTACTAGTTCTTTCTTGACCTTAAAGCCATTCGAACCATTCCCATTACCATTTTTCAAATACCCAAGTTCATTTGTTAAATTGAACCATATTCCTTAATTATCTTAAACTATCACATACCCCTTTGTTTAAAGCCTTACTTAGCCAAATTCAACCATTACGCTGTTAAAGAACGATACTTCTCCATTTTAACTATCGGGCAACAAACGAATTGAATCACCCATGAGACGAGTTCGTATCATGAATGGTCACCTAGTGTGGATAGAATTTCTAGCAATGTGAGCAAGCTAAAATTCCTCCTTGAAAACCGAATGGTCATGCAGTTCATAAAGGCTCCTTGTCCTTTGTTGTTCACAAAATATGCTTGGAAAAATAAACCAGCAGCCCTTGCACTTATGCCATCCATGAACATGCAAAATGCATGCTTCCTTATTAATTTTGGCCAGCATGCTTTCTTCAATACCTGCTCCATAAATTCGGTCTTGCATGCTTCTTTAATGATGTCCTTTGCTATGCACGAGTGACCATGTTCCTGCACATATTTAATTGAAGCAAATTAATTCAATTCAAACATCATAAATTCGACTGGACATATAGCAACATTAATTCAAGACATCATTAAATTTGCCTGCTCAAGACACATTAAAAACGCACACATTATAATCAGCAACAGCATGGACAAGTTAAAAAACATGTTTGAGCTAAGAACATTAATACCTGCACATTAATTCAATTTAGGACACATTTATTTGGCTGTAGCATGATGCATATTAAATTCGACACATTAAAATGATGTAATAGGTTAGACAAATTAATGATGTGTATTAACTATGACATCTTAAATGCATGTAGAAAAATAAAGCATATTTAACATGAAATTAAGATTCCAGATTTTGACAAATTAAACACTTAATAACTACTTGAGCTGAACTTGAACTAATTAACTAACTCAATGAAATTAATTTATTCCAACAAATTAAAATGCATAAAGTTAAAATAAATTCGAATCAAACTCAAAATGAGCAAACAGGATTATTGAGATGAAAACGAGCTGAATTGAGCTCAACGAGCTTCATTTTGTACTTGGGCCCCTCGAGCTTGGGCCATTCTCGGTGTTGTGAAGTTGGGTCAAAACATGATGCGACCAAGTTTGCATCACATATTGTATAGACTTTTTCCATTTTTGAATGAACAATTTGTTCTTTCTAAGGTTTCTTCCTCTCTAATTTCGATTTGAGTTTCATCTTGACTTATCTGCTTGTTAGTGGCATCAACCTGATTCTCTTTGAACTTATCACCGACTCGGGGTGGCATTCAACCCTATCTTGATACCTTTGGTTCCTACCTTTTTAGGTAACGGGTCAAGGTCCCATTTCCTTCATCACTTTTCCACCTTAAGCAATATAAGTCTCGGGATGACACTCTCTATAGTGTTGGATCATTCTTGATGCTTGAGTTCGATTTCCATTCCACCCACTATCCAAAATTACCTATTTTTAATTCTTTGTAACCGAACCTACCTTATTCATACTTAGCCTAACTTTGAACCTATTTTGATAACTTTAGCCTTTACTTAGTCAAATACAACTCATGCTTAAAACTGAACAATACTTTCTCGTCGACGATCGAGCAACTAAAATGACTTGACTCACATCATCGAGCTGGATCACATGAATGTGTGTTCATAGCTTACCTTGATTTTACTTAAGCTTTAACAACATTTGATCACATGTACTTAGCACATCGCATGTGAATATATATCATATTAATCATCTTGACATATAATTAGCTACTATAGCATGACATTACAAATATACCAAACAACTACTTCTAGCCATTCCAATGGCTACGTTACAAACATCATTATCAAGCCATTGTACCAAAAGGATTCAACAATATATACCCAAAACAAGCTAGTTGATAGTGTGACGATACTTTAATGATCTTCCAACCTTCACGGCCTTCCGAGCACTATAAAACAGGGAAAATAAAACGGAGTAAGCATTACATGCTTATTAAGTTCATTTAACGGAAAACTAAACTTACCAATCTTGTGTATTAAACCTAAGCATACAATAATATATTATCCATCCATTAGCAAATTTCCTAAACACATGCAATCAATCAAACATGTTAGTCATTAATATATCTATATCAATCAAGCAAACCTAGATGAGCTCATCATGCAATACTTTTTCAAGTCATTGTCATTTCATCTCATTTGCTCATGACATATCAAGAGTTATGTCTGTTGAATCATTGAAATTTCGATGACTGCTCAAGTGGTACACTTAAGGTGTACGATTCAATAATCCGTCAATACTTTTTCAAGGGTACCCATTAAGGCACTTAATCAAGGTAACACTCTCGAGTCTCATATCGTATAATAAGATTACCAATCTAGGCTAAATCCTTTATATATCGTATACTCTAAAAAGCTCAACTAGGGTTACTAGTCCAGGCTAAACCCTAATTGTTATGTATACTTGAGAGATGTCATATTAGAATTACCGGTTCGGGCTAAATCCTTTCTATAATGAGGTCAATTGGATTACTCGTCTGAGCTAAATCCCGTCTACAACAAGTGCAGAACCTCAATCATTTTGGGAAAGCACATGTATTCATCAGAATTCAATACTCAATCAAGATTTAACCCCTTTTTACCATTTCCAAGCATGTACTAAGATTTCTCATATAACATTCAATAATGTACATCAATGTAATTCACATTCCATACAAACATTACATTCAATTTAACATATTTACACGTCCTATTAAGTTACATGAACTTACCTAGACACTTGTTCGTGTATTAAATCTACTAATTTGAAACCTTCTCTTTCCCTCGATCTAACCTCGAATTTGGGTTGCTCGAATCTATATAAATAGCGTTAATCATCAATTTCACATCTTTCACATTCATTTGGACTCAATTTATGTCCTAGGAAAAATTACCATTTTGCCCCTAACTTTTCCATAAATTTTGATTTCATCCTTGGGCTCAGAAAATAAAACTTGTGCAATTTACTCCCTATTCCAAGCCTAACCAAAATTTCAAGGTAGAATTTATAGCACATATTTTCTATAAATTTTAGAATTTTTTATCAATTTTATCAACTCTTCATTTTAGTCCCTAAATCAAGTTTTCATCAAAAATCACTTTGTAAAAGTTATTTATCTATCAACAACCTTTCAGTTTCTACCATAAATTTCTAATTTTTAGTATATACATCCATGACCCATTTTCCATATTTTGATAACTTTACAAATTAGTCCCCAAACAGATAGATTAGGCTATCTTGGTTTTAAAAATATCAAAATTACTAAAAACGGGACAAGGAAACTTACCCAATCAAGCCTTGAAAGTTTCTTTTCTCTCTCCTAAGGTTTTTATGTATTTTTAGGTTGAAGATGATGACCGTGTAACCAACTGTGGCCGTGTGGATTACCATGCACCTAAATTAAACAAACCACATGGTTGTGCCATATGCCCATGTATGGCACATGGTTGTGTGGCAAACTGTGTATGCCTAAAATACCTTTCAAAATGGGCAATCACACCCTAAGTTCACTTAAGCCACAAGTTATGCAATATGCCAACCATTTAACCTATTCAAAAGCATCAAGAACCTACCACCTCGTCTACCCAAGAAGAATCCTATATGGGTGGTAGTAGACCGGCTTACCAAGACAACTCATTTTCTTCTTGTGAATATTACTTATTCTTTGGAAAAATTAGCTAAACTTTATATTGTTTATATAGCACGCCTGCATGTAATACCATCTTTCGTAGTGTCTGATAGAGATCTAATGTTTACTTTAAGGTTCTGGAATTAGTTATAGAAACTATTGGGAACTAAGCTACAATCTAGCATTGCATTTCACCCTTAGATTGATGGTAAACAAAAAAAGATTCAATTAGGTTTAGAAGATATGTTAAGAAGCTATGTAATCGACTTGGGATAAACTGGGAAAGGTATGTTCCTTTGGTTGAGTTCAATTACAATAATAGTTATCATGCCAGGTTGAAGATTTCTCTATGTAACAACTTATTTTTTTAGTGGTGTTAGAAACAGTGGTGTAGGGGCCACAAATCCGATGAGCGAGTCCGTAAATATTACTATTTAATATTTATGAGTCAAATTTTTAAAGAAATATGGCGGATGAATGCGGAAGCGGATCGTAAAGTTTGCCAAGTCATGAAAAACACCAAAATCTGATTAAAATGATACGAAATGAAATGAAGGAAGCAGAAGAAGGATCGAATTCAAGTTGTTTGACTTGAAAAGGAAACATATAGATGTGACCTGAAAGGAAGAAACCAAACAAATTTAGAAAATAACAAAGGAAATAAGAAAAATAAGAAAAAAATAAAGGATAAATATTCAAAATAATAAATTAATAGCACAAAAAGATATATTAAAGCAAAGTGGAAGATGGAATGATAAATCAATGTATATGATAGATAGAAGGATAAATATCCAATTGAGTCCTTTGAGATATAAATCCTAACAAACTCAATTAATGGCTCTAATCAACCGTCCAAGAAATAATCCTTGACAAATTGAAAAGTGAAGAATGAATTCCCATGACTCCTTAAAAAAATTGAGAAGAAAACTACTTCTAAAATCACAAGAAAGAAGTATTGCACAATAAACAAACTCTAAGAATTGAAAACTTTATTAATGGAAACCAAATTGTGTCCTTCATGAACAATGAAGAAGCCCTTATATAGACTAGTTAAATAAATCTAAATAAAACTCTTAAGTATACTAGAACTTTAATTAACCTAAACAAGAAGTAATTTTAAAATAAATTTTCTTATTTACATAAAACTCCTAAATATCTTAAAATACTTGATAATAATAAAAAATTTGAAATAATAAAATAATAAAATAATAAGTACAATGTCCCTAAAGAATATGAGTTGTTATTTGTTAAAAATTGACACAACTAAGTGTCTGCCTCAATGGTTGGGAGTGTGAGAGTGTGTTTAGGGACTAGTCTTTAAGTCTCAAAGTGAGAAAGGTGGGGAGATTTTGCTATATTTTTGTTTGTTTGTTCTAGTGGTTAGCTAGTGGTTGGGTTTATATTAAATTGATCTCTAAGTAATCTAATAGGAATTAGTGGTTGAGTTGGTTTTATTTAATTTATCAAATTTTATTTTGTTTTTATCATTTATTTGTTTAAAAAAATCCATCAAACCCCTAAACTTGCTTTCAGTTTTCACGTTCCTATGTACTCTCCATTTTTATTCTTTCTTTTATTTTCATTTTCTTTCTTTTTCATTTGATTTGCTACCCAATTTCATGTGGAATCAATACCTATTTTACTACAATTATTTCTTGCTTAATCATTTGCAAACCTTTTCAAACAAATTTTGGTGACGGTGTGTTTTCATTTTTTAGCCGAACTGTTCTTGAGTAAGTGATATGGTTCTCATTGGTTTGCTTTATTCATTTTATTATTTGCTTAAATTATGTGGTGTGTGTTGTGTTAACTGTTTAAGTGCAGTTAGGAGAAGTTCACGAATAGGTTAAGCCTTCGACAAGTTAAGTTCTGTGGTGTTTGACTGTTTGTTTGGGGTAACTTGTGGCTATTTTATGTTTATATTCAGCTTGGGAATGTATTAATTGACTAGTATTCTACCAAATTAGGTTTTGGGCTACTCGACTGTTGGAATTATGATGAAGTTGGATCAAGTGTGTAACGAGAAACTTGAAAAACAACGAACGACGAAAGCCAAAATTAGGGCATGTCGACACCACATGGCTGTATGCCAAGCCTTGTGCAACACATGGTCTAGGCCATTTTGGGTCGTGTGGGCCCAAAATTTAGAAATTTTCCCTAAGGTCTCATACATGTCATCCTGATTGATTGTGGGTCTTCCGTGGGGTCGATATGTGGTTATATAAGCTATAAAGCATGATTTTTGTTAATTTGTTAGTATGAAACTTGACGTAAATGATGTTTAATTTCATGTATTGTGATGAGATAGATATGATCTATTATGTATAAAACATATTCTCAATTTGTTAAATGAGCATGTATGATAAGTAAATTTCGGTATCTGATATATCTGTCATTTCTTTTTATGTCGATCATTTGGTGAGACATATTATGGGGAAGAAGTGTTCTGTTTGAGGTGATATCTCACCATTATATCAGCAACATTACTGCGTTTATTCTAAAAAATGTCATAAGGACATTAAGTGGTGTGTAGGGCTGAATAGGTGTTTTTGTACCCCACATGGTGTGATGGGATGATCAGAGCTGGTGTGTAGAAGATGGGGTTAGGAATATATATATATCTGCATCTATACTACTCTGATATGATTCTGATTCTATATAAGACGCCATGTGATTAAATCTGAATTTTGTTTTGTATGAGTTACGCACTGAGTTATAAAAACTCACTCTCTGTTTGTCTGTCACTTTTAGGTAACCCTTAGGTTTAGACGGGTCGATACGATGGGAGCTCGATTATGTCCACAACTCTGTAAACCTGATTTTGCTTAAATTTGACTCATTTGAAATTCTTGATTTGAGAGTTTTGTAAATTTTGGACTCTTTAGACATTTGAGATTATTTTTGGTTTTGGATTTTTATTTGGATCTTTTGGCATGACACATGATAAAACAACTTTACGAAAACGGCTATTTTTCATCAATGATTTTTCAAGATAACAAACTTGGTTATCCAAAAATATAACGTCTTAAGAACCTTTGCTGCAACTTCTTTGATTTATTTAGAAAATGTAATCAATTAATGGTTTTTAACTATTACGTATGACAAACGTTTTCAATTAGAATGGGCTTTTTCAGTAAGAAAGATTCACGAAGTTTTTCAAAAAGTGAAATCCATATTTATAACTACTTTACGTAGTGATGGTCACTAAACTAACTATAAATATGACTAAGGCAAGCGCACCTATCTAACAATAGTATTGTTGTGGTGAGTAGCGAATATCGTATCCACGAGGAATAAAAATACTGGTAATTACCATTTTTCTATTATTTAGCTGACAAATTAGAGTTATTGTTTTTAATCTAAATTTACTAATCTAATTTAACTAAGAATGCAACCAAGAATGAAATAGGAAAATAATTGAAGATAACCAATGAAATAGACAATACCCATGAAAGAATTCACCTAGACTTCACCTATTATTATGAATCTGAATTAAATGATTTATTCACTTGTGTCTTGATCCATAGAAATTTCTAAATTATGTTAATATCTCTTTCGAAAGTAAGAACAACTGGCTCTAAGTTGATTAATTGAAATATCTTTCTAATTAAAACCCCTATTGTCGTATTAACTTGATCCATGGATTCCCTTAATAAAACTTCGAAATAAATTAAATGGAGATCTTCAATCTTGAGGGAGATCTACTTCTGAGTTGATTCCAATGGCGTTCTTCGAGTGTTTTCTTCAATCTTCTCCCCTTCCCCCTTAAGTCTTCTCTTAATTAGTATTTATAGACTTTAGATTGCTCAGAAAGCCTAAAAATTGGATTTTTTTACGTATCTAGGAAGTAAGTTTCGAAACTGACACGGGTTGGCACATGGGCATGTGGCCAACCCATGTGGAAATGCTCAGGCCATGTGGATCCTGAAAACAATTCTATTTTTTATTTTGGCTTATTTTTCACTCCTTTCGCTCCTAAATGCTCTCCTAAGTATAGAAACATAAATCTAAAGGATTAGGAGCATCAAATTCACTAATTTACATAATCAATCATCCAAAAATGCATTAAAAATATGTTACATTTATAGCTTATCACGTAGCATTTTTAGATTTGACCATAACGTTTAAGTTGAGTTTGGGGTGTTACATTTAGTGGTATCAGAGGTAGGATACAAAACTCAGGCTATGAAAATTTTTGGTTCAAAATTGCATTTGTAAAAACTATTTTTTCAAGTAAAGTTTACTTCTAAATGAATCTAAAAAGTAAGTTTATGGAATACAGAGTCTCTAGCACTGATCCTGTAAGAACTTCTAACTTAGAAGTACTTTAGTTATAAAAACTCTGAAATGATTAAAACTGTACTGAGTTAGTTAGAGACTGAAATTTTCTAAAATTTCTGAAACTTCTTCTAATACTTATTTGAAGCATAACTTGCTAATAAACACTGAAACTGATACATAAAACTTTGTAATATATATAAATCTATGAATACGATGAGTGATCGTAGGACACGTGGCCAAGGTACTTGTGGGCATGTGTAACAACCCGTTTTTCTTCAAATTAGAATAGTGGTTTTGGAACCACAAAACTGAGGTTAGAAAATTATTTTATTACTATTTTATGTGTTTATAGCATGTTTGTATGATTGTGTGAAAGTTTCGTGAAGTAATTTTATCGTTTGAGTGCTCAATTTGATAAAAAGGACTACATTGCATAAGGTGCTAAACTTGAGTTCTATACTTAAATGCATTAAATAGATAAAGAAAAGAATATATGAGCACTTGCATGGTAATTATACCATTGATAATGATAGTGGATTTTTATGGACACTGTTAGGTGAATATTTATGTTTTGTTATTAAGGTTATTTTTGTAATTTAGAAATTAAGTAAATTAAAATAAAACAAAGCCATTTGTTTCTTCATTTTCATCATCGTTGACCGAAATTAGAAGAAAGAATAGCTTCAAAAAGCTTGCTAGGGTTTGGCCATTAGAAGCTTTGATTAAGGTATGATTTTTGTTTAATTTTTGATGATTTCTATATTTTTGTGATCGTTGCAACTAGTATTAGCTAGCCCAAAGACTATTTTGCAAAACTGTTAAATGTTTTGAAAGATTTCATTCATGAATACACGAGTTCTTTGATGATTTTTGATGAAATATGAGTATTTGATGATAGTTATACATGTTTAGTAAAGTGATTTTTGATGAAATTGCAAAATAAGGACTTAATTGTGAAAATGTGAAATTGAGTGGTTAAATGTGTGAAAATTTGAGAAATATGGGCTGCTAGAGGTGTGATAAATATTTGACTATCATGGGTTTAAATGAAATTGTGTGAATTTGTGATTTTGTGAAATAAGGACTAAAGTGCAAAAATGTAAAAGTTTAGGGGCTAATGTGCAAATATGCCTAAATGTGTGATGCGAACCCAGTTATGAGATAAGCCAAATTTACGTTGAGCGCCCGATCATAGTCGAGAAGATGAACGAAGTTGCAATCGAAATAGATAGGTAAGAAGCGGAAGGTTAAGAATATGGTATGTTTCGGAGTTTAGAAAAGAAATTAGAATTGATGAGGTTTAGATGAAAGAAGATATGATAGTTAGAAGGATAGGGTATGGAAACAGATGGATGTTTAAAGGTTCGGTTTAGGTAAGATAGGATAGGTTACGAAGGTACGAAATGGTATAGTAAGTATGAAATGGTATAGAAGGAACAAAATGGTATGGAATGTACGAAATGGTATAGAAGGTACGAAATGGTTAAAAAGATACGAAAAGGGTAAAATAAACAAATAGGTGGTCGATGGTTGAAATTCTTAGACATCAGGAAAGATTCAACACCAAAGGTGTCACCCCGAATCCTATATGGTCTAAGTTGGAAAATGGTAGGTGAAGGATAGTTTGAGCGCCACACCAAGTTGGGGTTCGGTGATAAGCTCGAAACAAGCAAGTTTGACGCCACTAGCAAAGCTAGATAAGTTGCACGAGACTTGTACAAAGTTTAAGAGGAATCAAACCTCACAGAAACAGAGTTTCGGTATAAAATTGATCAAAAGTCCTTTTACAATGAAAATAAACAACTATTTAACAATTAAGTAATGTATCTAATTAAAGCATGAAAATTCTAGAAGAAAGACCATTGGTGCTCTTGTCCATGTTTGGCTGAATGGGAAAGCTTCATGGCTAAGGACATAAGGTGAATGAATAAGCTCTTGAATGGACTTGACTACATGCAACCAAGTGTTTTAATGATGCATTAATGAGGTGGTGCTTCACCAAAGGTGGCGTCATAATGGTGGCTTCAAGAAGGGTCTCATGTGGTGTGAACAGAGGTGCTTGAAGGGTCTTGCATGTGTGAACACAGGGTAGCCAAATGGTTCCATGTGTGAACTCTAGTGTGAACGCCTTGATGCTAGCATAGGAAGAGATTCGGTCACCTTTAGGAGATGCATGTCTTGGCCAAATAGTCACCTTGAAACACCAAAAGGTAGCACACCACTTTAATTCCTTTCATGCATGTGCCGTCCAAAGGGTGATGTACCTACAAGATTAATGCACAACATTACTAGCTCATGTGAACACATTAATCAAATGTGAACACAATTAAACACTTAATTAAATTCGGCTAACATATTTAATTCTTGTAATATTTTGGACATATTTAATTCTAGTTCAAATTATGACAAATTAATAATATGCATTAATTAAATAATTAGTCAACTAGCTCACTTTAATAAATATGCAATGATTAAGCTAAGATGAGCTGAGGGTTTCAGCTATGAGCTGTGTTAAGTTGAAATTAAAATAAATGAGTTGAGTTTATTTAAATTAGAAACTAATGGAGCTGAGTAAGAGCTTAGTTGAGCTTAACCGATCTGGAATGGACTCCCGTGAGCTGAAGTGAGCTGAAGTCAGCTTGAATTAAGCTAACTATCTTTAGTTCAGAGTTGTGTTCAGCTACACCTTGGACGTTGAAGCCATGAGCTAGCTGGAATTGATGACAGAGAGTTGAAATGGAGTTTTGGAAACTTCAAGCTCGAGCTCTCGTCATGGGACCTTGCGGCATAGTAAGTGTTCCATCATCCGGGTAGGTTGTTAGCTTGGACGCTTTCGCGTCATCCTCCCCCTCTTCAAAATGACTTGACCTCAAGTCGAGCTACTGGTTTTCAAAAAAGGCTCCCATGTACAAGTGAGTAGGAATATAATGCTGACAAAGGAATTCAACTAAACCGTCAATCGGATAATCAACAATAGACAAAAAGAATGGTTCTAGTTTTCGCAAATTAAGTAACTCGAGATATGTTTTAGTCCCTAATTTCATCTCAAACAAGGGCCTTTACAGTTTTCTCATCAAATCATTACAGTCCATACTTTCTTTGCAAGGAATATTTTCAAACTCATTTGTTTTACCTTGTTTGGAACAAAATAGCAGTTCAGTGGTCATACCTTGCTTGCCTTCGAAATCGAACGGTAGATTTTCAACATTACCTATAGATCAGAGTGCAAACCATCGTTCTTGAGAAAGATATTGTAGTTGTAATCTAGATTCGGAACATACCTGAAAAGATGAACAAATAAAGTTGTTTGATTTAATCAAGAAAATTTCGCACTCTCTTTTTCCCTCATTCATCTTTTGTTTTTCTTTCTCATTTTGAGGTTTTTCATTCATTTTCATTTGTTGCATTGATTGCCTTAATCGTTGCTGATCTTCCTCAACTTGCTGAGGCAACAAGGGGGCTAAAGTGACATCGTGACCTTGATGTTTGAATTTGTAAATGTTGGCGAATCCATCATGCTTAACTTTTCAGTCAAATTGCCAAGGTCTTCCAAGTAGGAGATGACCGACATGCATTGGAACAACATCGCAAAGGACTTCGTCTTGATATTTGCCAATGGAAAATGGCAAAAGCACTTGTTTAGACACTTTGAGTTCAACTCCATCATTTAGCCATTGCAGTTTATATGGCATAGGATGATTATTAGTTGGTAGTGACAATTTGTCCACCATTAAAGTGCTGGAGACGTTGGTGCAACTCCCACCATCCATCACTAGACTACAAACTTTTCCTTGAACAAGGCAGCGAGAATGAAATAGATTATCTCGTTGGGGCTCACTCTTCGAGATTTGAGTGTTAAGGCTTCGTTTAACCACCAACATCTCTCCTTCCACAGCATATTCTAATTCATCGTCACTTTCTTTGGCATCTTCCACTTCATCAACAATCTCCTCGGTTTCTTCCTCCGATTCGATTTCTCCGTTAGGTTGAATTACCATGACATTTCAGTTCAGACATTGGCTTGCAATGTGGCCACGCCCGAGACATTTGAAGCACTTGATATCTCAAGAACGGCTTTGGGAATTATCAATTTCTTTGCCTTTATTGAGATCGGTATTCGGCCTTGTGTTCTTTGCGGGACTGGTAGTTTCTTTGGGTGGGTTAGCCGAGGATGCTTTACTTGTACTTTGATTCCATTTTGATGATGAAGGCGTAGGATAAGTACGAACCGGGCCCTTCTTTTTAAGTTGACGCTCCACCTTGATTGCCATGTGCACCATATCAACCATTTCTACATAATGGTGTAACTCCACAATATTGGCAATTTTGCGATTGAGGCCAGCTAAGAATCGAGCCATGGTAGCCTCTCGATCTTCTTGGACATCAGCGCAGATCATAGCGACTTCCATCTCTTTGTAATAATCTTCCACACTTTTTAATCCTTGTGTCAAATTTTGGAGCTTTTGATACAACTCCCGATATAATGAGTTGGAATAAAACGCCGTCGCATAACTACTTTCATTTTGGTCCATGTACCAATATGTCTCTTGCCGTTGCGTCTTCGGTTGGTAACAAGTTGGTCCCACCACACCATCGCGTAATCAGAAAACTCAATGGTAGCTAACTTAACCTTCTTTGCCTCGGAGTAGTTGTGACACTTGAAAACAAGGTCAATTTTTTTCTCCCACTCAAGATAGGCTTCAGGATCTGATCAGCCTTGGAATGGAGGTATGGACAACTTAATGCTTTTAAGGTCATCGTCAAATCATTCATGAACTCGTTGATCTCGGTTTTGATGGCCTTTTCTTTGATTACTAACATTAGATCCACGTTCACTCTCGGCATCGCTTGGTTCAAAAGGTGCCTTATATGGTTCTCGCCTTTGATTTCTATTTCTAGGTGGACTTAGAGGAGTTCTTCCACGTTGAGCTCTTTCTTCAACATGGTCAAGATGCTCTTGGATCGGTTCTAACTTTCGATCAAAGAGTCGTTCCACCTCCCGTAACAGTGCTTGGAGATTCAAGTCGGGAACGTTGCGCACAGGTTATCTATCTGCCATATTCCTTTTAGGACTCCTTGACATTTAAGTTACAAGAAATTTCCTCACAACAATTCTCGCTATTCACTCAGAAAGAAAGTAGTCTTGAAATTTCACTCTCACTCGTGTTTAACTCTTTAATATGACTTTTATGTCTTTCGAATGATCTCACCAATCACTCTTGCGTTTTACCTCTCGGATTCGTCTTGTACTTTGTAGGTCGTCTCGAGTAACTCGTTTCGTTACTTAGGGGTCGGCTTTAAGAGGGTTACAAGGGTTGTAACAAATAGGGTTAAGGTAGGCTAAAAGAAAAGAGAAATTTCGGGTTTAAGTGTGGTGACTTTGGGGTTTTTGGAAGAGGGTATTTAGAATAAGGCAAGAAAAGAATCAAGTAGGAAATAAACTCGAACTCTTGAATTTTTTTCTTTTTTTATAATCGAACTTTTTTTAAATTCTGAAATTTTTTGAACTTCAAATTTTTTTCTTTTTTTTTAATATTCAACTTTTTTTGAATTTTTTTGAACTTATGAATTGATCTTCGGTTGAATCTTCGGTCTTCGAAGCTTCTCGATTCTAGCTCTAATACCAGATGACGAGAACCCGGTTATAAGATAAGCCAGATTTACGTTGAGTGCCCAATCGTAGTCGAGAAGATGAACGAAGTTGTAATCGAAATAGATAGGTAAGAAGCGGAAGGTTAAGAATATGGTATGTTTAGGAGTTTAGAAAAGAAATTAGAATTGATGAGGTTTAGATGAAAGAAGATATGATAGATCGAAGGATAGGGTATGGAAACAGATGGATGTTTAAAGGTTCAGTTTAGGTAAGATAGGATAGGTTACGAAGGTACGAAATGGTATAGTAAGTATGAAATGGTATAGAAGGAACAAAATGGTATGGAATGTACGAAATGGTATAGAAGGTATGAAATGGTTAAAAAGATACGAAAAGTGTAAAATAAACAAATAGGTGGTCGATGGTCGAAATTCTTAGACGTCAGGAATGATTCAACACCAAAGGTGTCACCCCGAATCCTATATGGTCTAAGTTGGAAAATGGTAGATGAAGGATAGGTTTGAGTGCCACACCAAGTTGGGGTTCGGTGATAAGCTCGAAACAAGCAAGTTTGACGCCACTAGCAAAGCTAGATAAGTTGCACGAGACTTGTACAAAGTTTAAGAGGAATCAAACCCCACAGAAATAGAGTTTCGGTATAAAATTGATCAAAAAGTCCCTTTACAATGAAAATAATCAACTATTTATACTAGTGTCTTAGGTTAGCCGAATAGTGCTATTCATGGACTTAACAACCAAGTAATGAATCTAATTAAAACATGAAGATTCTAGAAGAATGACCAATGGTGCTCTTGTCCATGTTCGGCCCAATAGGGAAAGCTTCATGACTAAGGAAATGAAAGTGAATGAATAAGCTCTTGAATGGACTTGACTACATTCAACCAAGGTGTGTTTATGATGCACTAATGAGGTGTTGCTTCACCAAAGGTGGTGTCATAACGGTGGCTCCATGAAGGGTCTCATGTGGTGTGAACGGAGGTGCTTGAAGGGTCTTGTATATGTGAACACAAGGTAGCTGAATGGTTCCATGTGTGAACTCTAGTGTGAATGTCTTGATGCTAGTATAGGAAGAGATTTGATCACCCTTATGAGATGCATGTCTTGGCCGAATAGTCACCTTGAAACACCAAAAGGTAGCACACCATCTTTAATTCCTTTCATGCATGTGCCGTCCAAAGGGTGATGTGCCTACAAGATTAATGCATAACATTAATAGCTCATGTGAACACATTAATCAAATATGAACACAATTAAACACCTAATTAAATTCGGCTAACATATTTAATTCTTGTAATATGTTGGACATATTTATTTCAAGTTCAAATTATGACAAATTAATAATATGCATTAATTAAATAACTAGTCAACTAGTTCACATAATTAAATACGCAATCAAGTAAGCTAAGATGAGCTGAGGGTTTCGGCTATGAGCTGTGTTAAGCTGAAATTAAAATAAATGGGCTGAGTTTATTTAAATTAAAAACTAATAGAGCTGAGTAAGAGCTTAGTTGAGTTCAACCGAGCTGGAATGGACTCCCGTGAGCTGAAGTGAGCTGAAGTCAGCTTGAATTAAGCTAACTATCTTTGGTTCAGAGTTGTGTTTAGCTACACCTTGGACGTTGGAGCCTTGAACTAGCTGGAATCAATGACAAAGAGCTGAAACAATGTTTTGGAAGTGTCAAGCTCAAGCTCTCGTCATGGGACCTTGCAGCATAGCATGTATTCCATCATCTGAGCATGTTGTTGGCTTGGACGCGTTCACATCAGGCTCCAACACTTCCCTTGATTTTCTCCTAACATCTCTGATTATCTCCTAAAATCTCTCCTCAACTCTCTCCATGACTAATTCAAACTCTACCACTCAGCAGTGTTTGGGTCAAACTCCACTACTCACACAGAAGGAAGTAAAATAAATACTCCTTTGTGCATAGTGTGATTCGAACCCAATCCCCTTAGAAGCATTAACACGCCACTACCACTGGACCAATAGGCTCTTTTGTGTCATAGTTTACCCATATTTAATTATAAGCCTATTAGCCCAAAGCTAAGGGTTTACTCAATGAAGACAAAATTTTTGTCCAGGCTACAGCTTGAACCCTAGACTTCTCAGACACTCCCAAACACTCCTAAATCACTTAACCATTGAAGCAGATATTCATTTATGTCACTTTCTTGCACAACTAAAAATTTATGTGTAGTCTCCTAACAATTCCCATGCTCATGACTTATTTCTTCTAGGCCCAAAATTCGAGGCGTCTAACTTCCATTTCGAATGGTTCAACAGGTAAATGAATGATATGGTTGAGAATGAGATTGGTACGAGATGGTACAGGTACTTGCATAAGTCATATTAGTTTTGAATTGAGGAAATGGTGTGAAAGTGTTTATTTTATGATCAAATAAGTGAAAGATTTATTGTTGATGTGAATTCATGTATTTATGATCAATTGTTGATTATGTGTTTATGATTATATTGAATTTATTTCATACGAGCTTACTCAGCTTTATAGCTTACTTCATTTGTCTTTCCCCTATTTTATAGTGTTATCGAGTTAGCTTGAATTCGGGGATCGTCGAAGACATCGTCACACTATCCAACTATCAATTTGGTACTTTTGATTTTATGTTTTGAGTATAGGAACTTTGATCATTTTGGTATTTGTGATGCTTATGAAATTAGCCATTTAAAATGGCTTGTAAATGTATATGTTTTAGTTTGTATATATAGCCATGAGTGATGTCTTATTTTGGTATGTTTAGGTATGGTTGTGGTTATGGTATTATAGTTGCTCAAATGATTAGTTGATTTGTTGAGTATAAATGTTTAAGAAATGCCTTGTTGTGGCATAATTTTAGATGTTGAATTGGTTTTTTATATGGTAAGCTATGTATGTGTGAATTATGGTAAATGAACCATATTGTTTTGATATTGTTTTGGCATGTATTTGGTTTAGTAAATGGTAGTGAATTGAGATTTAGAATAGATGGAATTCTATTGGTATGAATAGCGCATTTGGTTGATGATTTTGGCTGTCCATTGGGCTTGGAAATAGTATCATTTGAATGTGTTATAGGTGTGCATATTTGGGTGGCAAAATGGCCTTGTAAATGGCCTATTTTTGTCCACACGGGCAGAGACACAGGCGTGCGTCTCAACCATGTGTGATGCACGGTCATGGTACACAGCCATGTGTCCCCTAAAGCTTAATTAAAATTCAAGTCAGTGAGTTACATGGCCTAAACACACGGGCGTGTGGTCAGCCGTGTGGCCAAGTCAGTATACCCTCCAGTTTTCACACAGCCTGGCACACGGACGTGTGGTCAGCAGTGTGATGCAAGTCAGTATGTATACCCTGTTTCTACATGGCTAATGACACGGGCGTGTTTGTAGCCGTGTGAGGCACACGGCCCGTTCACACGGGCGTGTGACCCCTGTATTCTTAAAAATTTTTCAAAGTTTCCAAATTTTTCAAAGTTGGCACCAGCTCAATAAAGTTTCCTTGCAACATATTGCAAACCAATTTCAACTCAATTCTAATTCCTTGAATTTAGGCCAGCCTGTTCCAACTTTAATTAATTCAACTCATCTTAGTTTAATTAATTGAGTTTTTATTGAACTTTATTTAATAGTTGCTTCTTTAATTAATCTAGTTACTAGGATAATTTATTGATACATGAGTTAAAGTTCATTTAATAATGCTTCTCTTAATTAAACTAGTTGTTGGAATAAATGATGCATAAGTTTTTAGTTCATTTATTTAAGTTTGGTGTTAATTTGTTTTAAGTTTAATAATTGAATAAATGTGTTTAATATGTCGGTTACATGTGTTAATTGTAGGTGATTTTTTAGCTCACAACCGTTACATTTAAAGGCTGTTACACATTCAATAAGGTGGCTTTTCAAGTGATTTCGATTACAAAAGAGGGGGCTGTTACATAAAGAGGCTTTATACATCAATTAAAAGAGTTTAAAGGAGCATTACACTTCCTTTAAATGTCAGTAGCAGTCCTTCCAACTACTCCAAACGTTTCTGCTACTTTAATGAATAATTCATGCCTTAAAAACTTCATTAAGCTGTTGGAGTCTATTCAGCTAGCCAAAGGAGAAATCAAGAGACATTTTCAAAGCATTGACATTGAATCAGCTGATTAAAGTATCTTAAAGAGAGGAATTAATTGATCCAATAATTTCAAAAGTCTTTGAGCCTTAATTCAGCTCTTTATTAGCATTTTATTAAGTTACCATTCGGCAAGCTCATTCTAGCCTTATAAATATGTGTAAGCAAGCCTTTTTGAGGGACTTTTTGCTCATTTGAATGAAACTATTTTCTTATTTTGTGAGAAAATTTTCTCTCATATTTCATGGAAGACTTTGTTGGCTTATCTAGTTCTTAGTGGCGTCAACCTTGTTCTTCTTTTTGAACTTATCACTCTAACGAGAGTGGCGTTCAACCCTTATACCAAGGTTCCTACTTTTCTAAGTAGCGGGTTGAGGTTTCACTACTTTCATCTCCACCTTGAAAGCTTATAGGTAATTGGGTCAATACTTGTTAGTATCAGTTCTTACTTATTTTTGAGTTTGTTTTATTCCGTATCTATCACCTACCAAACTTATTTCTTCCCATCCTTTCATTTCACCTTATCTGAACCACCAATTCCTTTTCCATCCATTGTTTGTTATCCAACTACTACCCATCTCCATCTTTTATTTTTTTCTATAACCGATCCTATACATTGTTCATATCCATAAACCCTTTTTGAACCCTTTTACATAGCTTCCACCATTAATTAGTTAAAAATCAACACATTAAAATGAGCCAAATGATACTTTCTTGTAGACGATTGGGCAATTCGCATACGACTTGACTCAACCCCAAGACAGATCGTATCATTTGATATCAGAGCTTGCAAATGGGAAGTACGGACATTCATAGCATCACCGAAATAGGTTCGTGAAAAAAGTCTCAAAAAATAATTTTTATTTTTTTCAAAGTGTTCATCTTGTAATATGTAAGTTTTAAGTGAAAAAAACAAAAGAAAAATAGTGAAGTAAAAAAAAGTATACGAAAAAATTCGTGAAAAAAAAGTGTGTTGAAAAAGAAAATTTTTGAAAAAAATTCTTTCAGCCAACCTTCAACCCCCTCATCATTATCCTTTGTTAAACGATTTTGAGACCAACCCCTAAGCCTACGATAAAGCCTTAGCGAGTCTGAATACGAAATTACGAGAGAAAGTTTGAGAGGTAAAAGGCACAAGTGAGTGAGAACATTCAAGTGGAGGTAAAAGCCAAACTAGTGTAAACACGAGCGTGAGTGCCACTATTTCTTTCTTTCCGAGTGAAATTGTGAGGTTTGTGATAAGGTATTTAATTTTTATTTTGTGAACTAACATATTTTCTTTCAGCAATAAAAACCATGTCTTGCGAAGAGTTCACCGAATCAGAGTACCAATACTTGGTGCAAGAAATGCGAATAATGGTGACTTCTAAATTTGACAAACTACACGAAAGATTAGATTATGTGGAACAAAGAGATACATGAGGACGAGTTTCATCAAGTCAGACAGTGGAATCGAGAACTTCACGAAGATGCACTTATAATGATTATTCGAGAAAAGATTTCTATCATGATTCCTATTCGACTTCGACTTTAAGCCCAAGAGAATCTAGAATCTTATTCATCAAGGAACTCGAGACGAAGAGATAGTTATACCTCTTCCCGAACATCAAAGAAATCATTCAAGGAATGTTCTACATGAAGTTTTGATTGTGATTTAGTTCTTTTTCTTTCGAATAAGATCTCGATTCTCATGATTCTTTTGTACCTTCTTGTAAAAAAGAAAAAGAAATAAAAGGAAAAGAAAGAAAAGAGGCAAGTAAGAGAGAAAACGAGCGAATTTTGAGAGAGCTCGAAAAAGCAATTGAAAAAGTCTATAAAAAACAAAAAGAAAATGAAAAAGAAAAAGAACAAAAAGAGAGTGAAAAAATGGAAAAGCAAAAAGAGTTTGAAAAAGAGTGTGTTCAAGAAAAAAAAGAGGAAAAAGAAATTGGAATAAAAGAAACGAGGGATCTCGAGAAAAAAGAATCGAGTGAAAAAGAAGATAGTGAGCAAGCGAGGATTCTTCCCACTAACCCTTTTGTTCGATCTTCTTGTGATATTTCTTTTCAAGTTCTTAAAGTTTTGTGCGACCAATTCTAGCTACATCACCTTCCAAACGAGAGATGTTTCCAGTTGATCGAGAAAGGTAAGTGCGTAAATAATAACCACCTACTTGTGAATGAAGGTAAGGAAGGTAAGGGCTCTATGATTAAAGAATCAATGTCGTCTGATTTTGCTCATAAAGATTTTTATGGTTCAATTTTTTACATGGCTCCATCTTTTGATATGGTTTCTAATTGTTTGCCTTTTATTGATAATATTCCTATTCCAAAAGATGCCATGAAAGTTATATTTTATGACATGTTTATCTCTTTTGTTGAGATGGTTTTGCCTATGCGAAGTGTGGAGTTTTGCGATAAAAATTTTACGCATGCCAATTTTGATGTGTTTAAATGCATAAATTCTTTGGATTCATATGCTAAATCTTTTTGTTTAAACATGTCTAATAGATTGGTCTGTGATGGATTAGATCATTTGAATAATTGCCTGTCTCCAAATTCTTTGTTCGACATTGTGTTCAAAGATCTTCTCATGAGATATTTGACCTGTTTGATTTTGGCATTCAAGATAAATCTTTGAATTTTTGTACTAGATCTCCATGTTTTGAACTATCTGTTCGAATGAAATTTGCGATGCAAGAATGCTCGAGTATTTGCATGTCTAAGTTTCCTTTGAATTACTTGTGTGATAATTGTTGACATGTAAAATGCCTGTTTCATTTATTGGTCTGCTTTGTTATGTCAACTTCGCATGTATATTTGAATGTGTGAGTTAATAACTCTTTCTTTGATTGACATGTTGTGGATGTTGGAAAATAATCAAAACATATTGCCTGTTGGAACAAATGATCAAGTTCGTGTCTTCAAGCCTGGCATTTGTTACTTTGAATCATTTTATAGAAACTTCAAGCAATTTGTGTGTTGTGCATCTCATTTAAGTTTGCTTGATGACTGAACTTTAATCAAGGCAATGAAATTTATTGATTTTGGGTTCAATTTTGTTTTGATCCTTAATCATTTTGCTTGGCCACACATGAAGTATTTGTTTCACTTTGATAAGGTAAGCTTGTCTTATGCTATGGGACTTGAATTAAATTCCAATTATGATTTATCTTTTCCATTCAAGTCCATTGATTTAATTAATACTAACTATTCTCATTTTTATGAATTCCACCCGTCGATGAGCATGAGATGTCATGGTGCGTCACCACCTATCCAAATTGATCGAAGTAATAGGTTTGTTTTAAATTATCTTTCTGAAGAGAGAAGATTCATTTTGACTGAGAAAGGTAAAACCAATCCTCAATTTTCTCCTCTTCAAATTTGTCAAGGTAAGTTTTCTAAAAATTTTCAAATATCTTCACTTAATTCGAATAAAGATGAAAATCTTTTTTATGCCTTGATGTTTGGAAATTATTTATACCTTGATGTGGTTGATCATTATTCTTGGCTTAGTAATAATCTATTTGTGTTGGAATGTAATAATACAAATTGTGTTGCTAATAAGTGGAAGAAAGAGTTAGTGTACCATTGGCCATGGCATATTTTGCATGTGCAAGATGAGGGACCAATTGAGTTACTATTTTTGAATAATTATATTGACAAATTTTGGACGAGGATTAGTGTGTTTGATTGTTTGCAAAGATTTGTGACTAATTATCCTTTGCTCCACTTAAGTTCACATTTTAGTAATGATGGCATAATGAAACTCTTCGATAACCTTACGTATGCTTGCTTTGTATAGTTAAGATTTTTGGCATCCGTTCGATTGAATAATTTTTTTTTAAATTTTGAATATCATGTGATTCTGACTTCTTTAAATTTATTCTTTCCAAAAGTGGTAAGACTTTTTCAGGTCCATATGATGCCATCTGTTCCATTTGACCGAGGAAAGCCATGTGTGAGAAAAGCTTTTGAAATAGACAAATGACTCGACTTGAGGACAAGTCGTTTCGAAGAGGGGGGAATGATACGATCGCGTCCTAGAGTGCATCAATTTCGAGCAAGGACTCAACAGTACTACCACAAGGACCAATTACGTGAGCTCGAGCTAAGCAATTCAAAGAGGCCATTTTGGCCTTAGTGAATCAAGTGTGGAGCGAGGCTTTGGTTGGAGAAATAGAATGAGTTGGGACCAGCTCAATAAAGTTTCCTTGCAACATATTGCAAACCGATTTCAGCTCAATTCTAGTTCCTTGAATTTAGGCTAGCCTGTTCCAACTATTATTTATCAGCTTTGCATTTAGTTTGCATTTTTAAATCATTCATTTAAGCATCTTAAGTTAATAAATGAGTTGTTGGACATTAATTCAACTCATCTTAGTTTAATTAATTGAGTTTTTGTTGAACTTTATTTAGCAACTTCTTTAATTAATCTAGTTACTAGGATAATTTATTGATGCATGAGTTAAAGTTTATTTAATAATGCTTCTCTTAATTAAACTAGTTGCTGGAATAAATGATGCATAAGTTTTTAGTTCATTAATGGATGACGAAAGTTGTACAAATGTTGTACAAATGTTACTAGTACATTAATGGTGGAGAAACTTGCCTTGACCACAACGAAACATCCTTGTCCATATAACTTCAGTGGCTTAACGAAGTAGGGGAGTTAAAGGTGACAAAACAAGTGTTGGTGCCATTTTCCATTAGAAAATATAAAGATGAAGTTCTCTGCAACATGGTTCCAATGCATGTCGGACACCTTTTGCTTTGCTGTCCATGGCAATTTGATCGAAAGGTGGTTCATGATGGCTATACCAACCGATACACCTTCAAGCATTTAGGCAAAAACATCACCTTGGTGCCTTTGACACCGAGACAAGTATATTAAGATCAAGTGAAACTACTGACTCAATTGAAAAATTCAAAGAGAATGAAAAGAAAGAAAAGAGTGAAAAGGTGTGTGAAAATTCAAGTGAAAAGAAACGAGGGAACCAAGAGGTAAAATTGAGAGAAAAGAATAAAGATCAAGAGAACAAAAAGAGTGACGTAAAATCAAGTGCAAAAATGAGTGTGTATGCAAAAGAGAGTGACATTCAAAAATCCTTCATGTTGAGGCAGCCCATACTTGTACTCATGTACAAGGAATCTTTTGTGAATATTAATGAATTAGATGCTGCTTTACCCTCTTCTATTGTTTCTCTCTGTAGGAATTTGAAGATCTATTTCCCGACGAAGTTCCAAATGGCTTACCACCTATTCTGGGAATAGAACATCAAATTAACTTCATTCCTAGAGCATCCATACCAAACTGACCAGCTTATCGTAGCAATCCTGAAGAGACCAAGGAACTGTAAAAACAAGTGAATGAACTTCTTGAGAAGGGATACATCTACGAGAGCCTTAGTCCATGCGGCGTTTCTATTTTATTGGTGCCGAAAAATGATGGGACTTGGCGCATGTGTATTGACTGTCATGCCGTAAACAAAATCACGATTAAATATCGTCATCCAATACCGCGCCTTTATGATATGCTCGATGAATTAAGTGGTGCTCAAGTTCTTCAAAATTGATCTTAAAAGCGGTTACCATCAGATACAGATGCATGAGGGAGACGAGTGGAAAACAACATTTAAAACTAAACACGGTTTGTATGAGTGGTTGGTAATGCCATTCGGTCTTACTAACGCTCCTAGTACCTTTATGCGTTTAATGAACCATGTTATTCGTGCTTATATTGGAAAATTTTCCGTGGTTTACTTTGATGATATTCTTGTTTATAGTAGATCTTTAAATGAACATTTGAAGCATCTACGAGCTATTCTTGATTTATTGTGAGAAGAAACTTTATATGCCAATCTTAAGAAATGCACATTTTGTTCTAACAAAGTCGTTTTCTTAGGATTTGTTGTCAGCTCGCAAGGACTTGAAGTAGATCAAGAAAAGGTGAAAGCCATCCGAGATTGGCCTAGACCGACCAGCATAAGTCAAGGACGAAGTTGATGTATGCACACCCGGGGCTCCCTCAAATGCAAATCAAGATCTAATCGAGCTTCCAAAAGGCCCCATGACTCAAGCACGTACTAAGCAACTTCAAGAAGCTTTAACAGCTTTGTTGAAGCGCATTTGGGATGAAACCAAGTCCTTTGACGTTGGAAAAGCTATGGACAACTCTTTGAAGGCTCAATGCACTCTTTTGCAAACCGACTTTAGCTCCTCTCCAACTCTCCAAGCTCAATTCAGCTCCAATTAGCTCACTTGAGCTTGTTTTAGCTCGTTTGAGCTCAATTTAGCTTCTTTCCAGCTCATTTCTTTTTTCATTTCAATAAACTAAGTTTCAACTTTATTTTAACTTAATTTACTATAGCTCATGCCGAATTCACTAGCTCAAATTAGTTCATTAATTGTTTTTGATTATTTGAGCTAGCTGAATTTAATATGCTAGTTAATTTTAATTTAATGTGTCTAAAAATTAGTTAGTTGTTATTTTGGTAGTTAGCTATTGTTTAATTATGATTAAATGATATAATTAAATGTGTTCATGTTTTTGTAGGTTCAGCCGAATATAGAGATACATTAAAAGCTAGGTGCATGTATGGGAGCATTTAAAGCAAATACATGCATGACTGGGTTCAAAGCTTGCAAGGATTCATGCATGACCAAATTCATGCATGGTGGGCTAACTATTAGTGACCCCTAAGTGACTATTAAGCCAAGGAGTAGCTACCAATTAATTCCAAGTTGACCGATTAGCTCCTTGAACATGTTCACATCTAAACTTGACCAATCGACTTCAATACATGCATGGATGGATTCAAGAATGTCCAAGGGGAGGAATTAGCTCAATAATTTAGCACATTGATTGAATTAAGTGTATGCACAAAGGGGAGAACGAATTTACTAGGTTCATGCTACCATTCATGAACCTACATGCCATTAAAGTGCTTAATTATGAAGATACATGTTCCATACAAGTGCATGAACGTCCCAAGGAGTTGAATGCAACCTTTGGTGCTCATACAAGGCACTTGAAGCCTTACTTCATGGCTAAGCATTCATGCACACACCAAGGGGGAAGAAAGTGTCCATTCGGCTAGTGCATGGATCTACCGAATTCATGAACAATTTTAATGTATTAGTGTGAACGTTTTTATTGTTGTGTGAACACATTAGATGCCGAATTCCAATAGACATTTTAGGCACTATAAATATTTGTTGAAATTCATTTGTAAGGGACTTTTGCCAATTTATTAAAAACTTTATTTCTGTGAGGTTGCTTCCTCTCATATCTCATACAAGTTTTGAAAGACTTATCTAGCATGCTAGTGGCATCTACCAATCTTGTTTGAACTTATCACCATCTTTGGTGTGGCATTCACCTATCCAACTATTCCATACTTCCACCTTAACAATATAGGAACCGGGGTGACACTTTTTAGTGTTGAATCATTCCTGACGTTAAGTTCGCTATCCCATTTCCATCATACGTTATTTTATTCTTATTATTACCAAACTAAATACTCCATTCCACCCCCATCTTTGTTTTCTATAACTGAACCTTTCAATACTTTATTTCTAATTTAAAACCTTCGGCTTAATTAAACCTATCCATTCACTTTTATTTCCAAGACACAGAGGCACGGACGATCCTTCTCGACTACGATCGGGCAACTATATGTATTCGACTCAACCATCCTAGCCGGATCACATCAGAAGTTTCCATGGCTTGGCGAGTTTCTACCGTCGCTTTGTTTCAAATTTCAGCACATTGGCAGCACCTCTCACGAGTGTGATCAAAAAGAATTCTGCCTTCTTTTGGAATGAGGAGCAAGAAAAATCTTTTATTTCTCTTAAAGACCAATTAACTAATGCTTCATTACTCATATTACCTGATTTTGATAAAACATTTGAAATTGAATGTGATGCCTCAAGTATTGGGATTGGTGCTGTGTTGACTCAAGAAGGAAAGCCCATGGCGTATTTTAGTGAAAAGCTAAGGAGACACACCATTAAATTACCTAACATACGATAAGGAAATGTACGCTTTGATTTGGGCATTGAAAACATGGCAACATTATTTATGGCCGAAGGAGTTTGTCATCCATTTAGACCATGAATCACTCAAGCACATCAAAGGCCAACATAAGCTCAACAAAAGGCATGCAAAATGGGTAGAATTTCTTGAATCCTTTCCTTATGTTATACTGTACAAAAAGGGTAAGGAAAATATTGTGGCTGATGCACTCTCTCGTCGATATACTTTATTAAATTATTTGGACTCAAAATTGCTTGGTTTTGCGTTTCTAAAAGAATTGCATATTTCTGATGCTGACTTTGGAGATGTATATAAATTGTGTGAACATGCTGCTGTTGAAAAGTTTTTCAGGTTTGATGGCTTCCTTTTTCGAGAAGGTAAGCTTTGTATACCGCAAAGTTCCATGCGAGAGTTGCTTATACTCGAAGCGCATGGTGGTGGAC
Source organism: Gossypium stocksii (assembly GCA_020496765.1). Lineage (NCBI taxonomy): Eukaryota > Viridiplantae > Streptophyta > Magnoliopsida > Malvales > Malvaceae > Gossypium > Gossypium stocksii. The sequence goes on along the minus strand of JAIQCV010000039.1, from coordinate 63,527 downwards.
TCATGGGCCATTTTGGCATTGCAAAGACCTTGGCCGTACTGCAAGAATAGTTCTTTTGGCCACGGATGAAACGGGATGTTGAGAAAATATGTTCGCGATGTATGGTTTGTAAGAAGGCAAAATCAAAGGTTAACCCACATGGGCTTTACACGCCTTTGCTTATTCTCGAAGGGCCTTGGGTTGATCTATCCATGGATTTTATCTTAGGTTTACCGCAAACTCGAACCGAAAAAGACGCCATTTTTGTAGTAGTCGATCGATTTTCAAAAATGTCGCATTTTATTGCATGTTCAAAAACTGATGATGTTGTTAATATCGCTAACCTCTTCTTTAAAGAAATTATTAGGTTGCATGGAATTCCAAAGACGATAGTGTCCGATCGTGATGCAAAATTTCTTAGCCATTTTTGGAGGACACTTTGGAGTAAGTTAGGCATAAAGCTCTTATCCTCCACGACATGTCATCCCCAAATGGATGGCCAAACCGAAGTGGTGAATCACATTCTATCCACCCTGCTACGGGCCATTATCCGCAAAAATCTCAAGTCATGGGAGGAGTGTCTACCTCACATAGAGTTTGCTTATAACTAAACTATTCACTCTACTACTAAATTCTCTCCATTTGAAATAGTTTAGGGTTTTAATCCTTTATCTCCTCTTGATTTAATTCTGTTACCTAACGATCAAATTGTTAATATAGATGCAAAGAGGAAAGCGGACTTGTGAAATAATTACATCAAAAGTTTGAAGCTAATATCGAGGCTAGGACGGAGCAATATGTGTGCAAAGCCAACAAATGTCGAAAACAAGTCATATTTGAACCCGGGGATTGGGTTTGGGTTCACATGAGGAAGGAGCAATTTCCAGCTCAAAGAAGGTCCAAATTATTACCGCGTGGTGACGGTCCATTCCAAGTTTTGGAGCGAATTAACGACAATTCCTATCGACTCGACCTACCGGGTGAGTTTAATATAAGTGCAACTTTTAATGTATCTGATTTATCTCTCTTTGATGCAAATTCTGATTTGAGGACAAATCACTTTGAAGAGGGAGAGGATGATACAGCCATGATCAGAGTCGCACCAAGTTCCGACAAAAAGCCATTGGAGTTGCTGTAAGGACCCATCACCCAAGCACGAGCAAAATGTTTCAAGGAGGCTACCTCGGCCTTGGTTGAACAAATGTAGAGCAAGTTATTGGCTAGACAAAATGAGGAGAATTGGGCTAACTCAATAAGCCCAATGTGCATGCTTTTGCAAGCTGAAATAAGCTCACATTTAGCTCATTCAGATTGTGTTTAGCTTGATTTAATTCATGCAATTTTTTTTGCTGAATACAAACTTTTAAATTAAATATTAACTTTAAATAAAGGTGTTTACTTTAAATAAATAAGTTGTGTTTAAAAAGAGGCTTATTAATTAATCTAGTTACTAGGATATTTTAATGAAGCATGTGTAACACCCCGAACCCGGCTTAGAAGTTAGGCCCAAATCTAGCGTGTCACATTGAGGTATTTTTTGAAAACCTTGTTTCCATTGAAAACCCTTCTTATTAAAACTTATTGCCATTTAAAACTTGTGTAAAATCTCAAATTTCGTATGCATATTTTTAAAGCGTGGTTTATTAAAAGACGTTCTCTTGTAAAATGTTATTACCTTTAAAACCTTAATTGTTACGGAAGCCTAATTTAAAACAGTTGTGGAAACGTGATATTTTGAAAAATAGTTGTTGTTTTGGAAAAATCGTGTCCAACTTCTAGCAATTATAAAATAATAAATAAAATCCCAAATGTAAAAACTAGAAAGTTTAAAAGGCCTTATTACAACCCAAACCAGAATAAAGTACCTAAAAGTAAATCAAGACAGAGCATAAGCAATGTGTGGCCTTCTTTGAGTCCCTCGCAGCACCGATCCTCCTAAAGCTAGGGATTACCTGCACAATTATTAAACGGGGTGAGTTTTATGAAAACTCAGTGTGTAATCCCCTACCATATAAAACGAACAATCAGTCATACAAAAGAATTAAAAGTCTGGGCCCCAGCCCTACTACAATTCCAATATCAATTGGGCCTTAGCCCACTATAACAAATAGTACCAGATGGGCCTTATGATATGATCCGTCTCGGGGTGAGTCGAGTCGTATTTGTAGTTGCCCGATCGTCTACGAGAAAGTATTGTTCGAACTAAGTAGATGAAGAAGACAGGAGTTGTTATAGTTTAAGTAGGAGAAGGTTCGTTAAGTTGATTTAGAAGTGAAAGAAAGATAAGGTTTGAACGAAAAAGTGCAAACAAGAACCAACATCAAGAAGATATCGACCCTTTGTCTATATGCTCTTTTAGTTCAGTTTGGATTTGGTAAATGGACCTCGACCCACTATCTAGAGAGATAGGAACCTCAGTATAGTCGAACGCCACACTACGGATAGTGATAAGTTCGGATTTTCGACAAAGAAAAAACGGTTGACATAACTAGGACACTAGGCAAGCCAATCAAAATCTTTGAACGAAATTAGAGAAAAGAATTCCTCACAAATTCGTAAGAAAATTAACAAAGTTCAAAAAGTGCCTTCAAATAAAAAATACAAGTATTTATAGGCTTTAAGACTAAGTAGCCGAATAGTCTAATTCATAGTCTTAAAAACTAAGTAATGTATCATGAATGAATCATGTAACATTCTAGAAAGAAACTCCTTAAATGCCTTGTCCACATTCGGCCATGGAAGATTGAAGCATGCATCCTTCAAGCTTAAGCAAATGTATGTGAATGAATGGAACCTTAATGGACAAAGGTAGATTCGGCCCCTTGCTTTAATGAAGCAATAAAATGTTCACCTTTGGCCAAAAGTGGTGAAATAAATGAAGTGAATTAATGGTCTTCATGGGTGTGAACATGTTGGAACGAAAAGTCTTCTAGGTGTGAAAAGAGGATGACGAATGGACCCTTGTGTGAACACCTTAGTGTGAACATAATGGATGCTTCTTGGAAAGATATTCAGACAAAACTCATGAATTTAATGGTAAAAACCCCTTGGCCGAATGGTCACTTGGGAGAGTTCAATGGGCAGCACACAATAATAATTTCCATCCATGCATCCTTACTCCTTAAGTAATGTACCTAGGTCGAATCATGCACCTAGAGAATTCATGAACCTTGACCGATCATGCACCTAAGTAATTCATGTCCCCTTGCCATCCATTGATGTTCCTACAAGACATGTGAACAACATTAATTCGGCTAATGTGAAAGCAACAATGGCAACTTATAAATTCGGCTATGACAAATTAAATAAGCAGAATTAAATTAAATTAAGACAATATTAATATATTAATGTGAAACCATTCAATATGATAAATTAAATAGCTAATTTAACGAAATTAAAATAAAAGTCAACTTATTATCATGAGCTTTAAATGAACTTAATGAGCTATAATTTAGATAGTGAGCTAAAATCGAGCTAAGTCCAAACTCGAGAGCTGAAGCTGAGCTAATTCTGAGCTCGTGAACTGAAATTGAGCTGAAAATAAACTCATGAGCTGAAGTTGAACTGGATGTGAACTTGATGAGCTGGAACCAAGCAGGTTGAGCTGAAAATGAGCTGGATGAGCTTTGGAAAGATGAAACGGATGACTCGTTAAGCTAGTCCAGGAACTATCAAGTAAATTGGTGATCGATTCAGCCCAAACTCGCTCAACCAAGGCTGACACTGCATCTTTAAACTTCTTAGCTCGAGCTCGGGTAATTGGACCAACAGGTAGCTCGAGTGGGTCTCCATCTGTGGTTGGCAACTTAGGTGGTGGGACCGTATCACCTTAGCATATTACAGAATCAGAAACATTATCAGAATTAAAATCAAAATCAAAATCAGAATCAGAATCAGGTGGGCCAAAGCCCAAAATAGAATCAGTAACAGTATAATATAGATATGCAGAACAGACTGGGCTAAAGCCCTATACAGAACAGATTAGTCTGGGCCTTAGCCCTACACAGAACAATGTGGGCCAAGCCCATAGTAGAATCAAAATAACATGCGAATGCAACCCCAACCCAGTCTAGCCATCACACCACCCATTCCAACCCAACACACCATGTGGGGAATAACTTGACCCATCCAGCCCTACACACCAATGACGCAGCCATGCTGCTAATAATAGATAATGTGGCGAAGCCACCATAATCAGAATACGTGGCAAAGCCACTAGCACAGAACTTCCTCCAAATCGATGTCCCAACCCAATATGTCGTGTATGCTATGCTCAATCATCACACATGTATGTAGAATGTCCATGTTCAGTATCTGTCATTTAAACACATATTAAAACATATCAATCACACAACCACGGTCGCGTCAGTCAAATCATTATCATACAAACACAGTCAAATTCATCAAACACACAGTCCAAGTCAGTCACTTGCCCACAAGGGCAAAAAAGTCATTTAACACCCTAGGGGCAAAATGGTAATTTTACCCCACAAGGGTATCTCGGTAATTCTACACTACAAGGGTATTTCGATAATTCTACCCTACAAGGGTATTTCACTAATTCTACCCTATAAGGGTATTTTAGTAATTCTACCCTACGGGGGTATTTTGGTAACTCTACCCTATAAGGGTATTTCGATAATTTCACAAACTAGGGGTATTTCAGTAATTTCACAAACCAGGGTATTTCAGTAATTTTGTAACCCCGGGGTATTTTGATAATTTCACAAATCAGGGGTATTTTGGTAATTTCACAAACCAGGGGTATTTTGGTAATTTTGTAAATTAGGGGTATTTTGGTAATTTTGAAATTTGGGGTATTTTCGTAATTTGTAAACTAGGGTATTTCTATAATTTTGTAAACTGAGGGTAAAACAGTAATTCTAACAAATCAGGGGTAAAACGATATCTTTACAAATCAGGGGTAAAACAGTAACTTAACAAAACAGGGGTAAAACAGTAACTTTACAAATCAAGGGTAAAATGGTAACTTTACAAATCAGGGCTATAATGGTAACTTTACAAATTAGGGGTAAAACAGTAACTTTACAAATTAGGGGTAAAATGGTAATTTTACAAATTAGAGGTAAAACAGTAATTTCACAAATTAGGGGCAAAACAGTACTTTTACAAATCGGGGGTATTTTTATAATTTTACAAATCGAGGGTATTACAGTAATTTACCCTATAAGGGTATTTTAGTAATTTTATCAATCCCTCAAAAAGTCTACAGTCGCCTCGAGCAACTCAAGTATTTTAAACAGACATAACGTTACGAATGGGCCTAAGGCCTGTTCTCGGCGAGCGTGTGGCCCTTTAGCCCAAAACTAGCCACAGATATGAGATTCACCTAGTCTAGTGCAATATTTACTACACAATCATACAATTTGCCCGATTGGGGCCCATTGGGCCCACATGGCCCATTTTGCACCTTTGACTCCTGAGGGGTGTGTCGATCAACTACGGTCACCACCACCGTGACCCAATGGCATACAGATCAACAAATGATCCAACATCTAACCCAAACGAACACGCCATAACGTGAAAGGGATAAGCCAAGAAAGGTATGCCTACTCTCCTCATGGTTTGCTCTATTTAAAGCCATCATGTTATCTTCTCGATGTGGGATTCTCCATCAATCCCCCAAAACTAAAGCATTAGCAGAATAATTAACCTTTGCATGCAAAGGGATTCGAACCATAGTCCTCTCAATAACCATGTCACACAACCACCAATAGGACACAAGCTCCTTCGTGTCATAAGTCCAACACATTTAACTTTAAAGCCCGCCTACTCGCTTCCAGATTTATTTAAAAGAAAAACCTAATAAATTGCAAAATCCAAGACTTGAACCTTGGACCCCCTTTCTTCCTTTATGGCGTCACTTCCTTGTCCCCTAAATGGTGCCACTTTGCCACTACACCACACTCATTTTTGTACCTTATTTTATCCTGATTTATTTAAGAGTCATACCACTTAAGATCAGGGTTCCACTAAGGCTAAAAATCAAAATTTTTCTTATGGCCAAACTTGAACCCGGGACTTCATAGTACCCTTCAAACACTCCCAAAATCACACATTTGAATTATTTAAGCCGCCTTTTAACCGATCCAAAAACTCAAGGCCCAATACTTCTAGGCCCAAAATTCGGGGCGTTACAGCATGAGTTTAAGTTTGTTTAATTCTGATTCTATAATTAAATTAGTTGTTGCATTAATTGATATCTTAACTTTTAGTTCATTTATTAAAGTTAAGTGTTTAATTAGTTTGAGTTTAATTAGTGTTAAATTGTGTTTAATAAGTTCATTTTGTGTTTATTGCAGGTGACTTTTCAGCTCACAACTGTTACAAATTCATGGGTTGTTACAACTTTAATGAAGTGACTTTTTAGTTAATTTTTGGTTACAAATGAAATGGCTATTACAAAGGTTGTTTAACACATCAATTAAAGGAGTTTTAAGGAGTATTTTAACTCCTCTTAAATTCGGCAGCAACCTCTTCATCTATCAGCAAGATTTTGATCATTTAAAGGATGAAAACAAGCACTCAAATCTTCATTTTTTTGCTTGTGACTTTTTGGCTAACCAAGGACAACTCAAGGGACATTTTAAAGCATTCGAGGAAGGACATTTAAGCTGAATTAAAGTGGATTCAAACAAGGAGTTAAAATGTTACAAGAATATCATGAGTCTTGAGTTTAATTTCATTTTAATTAGCAAATTAAGATGTGACTTTTCAGCTAGTTTTCTATCACTATAAATATATGTAACCAGCCATATTGAGGGGACTTTTGATGCTTAATGAAATTTTCAGATTGTGAGTTATCCAATCTCTTAATTCTTCAAGGTTGAAATTAACTTATCTATCAACTAGTGGCGTTAATCTGAATTTGTTTTTGGAACTTATCATCCTTTCAAGTGTGGCGTTCAACTCAATACCGTTGGTTCCTATCTTGTTAGGTAGTGGGTCTTGGTTCTATCTAAATTTCGTACTTACCTTTGAAACGTATAAGATTCAGGTCCTTAATTCCTATTAGGGGTTCTTTCTTGTTTCAGCCAACTATCCACTTAACCATCTTTCATCTTTGTTTTTAACACCACTATCTTTTTACTTAATCCATCCATTTTTCCCTTTTTATACAAATCGAACGAAACTCCTTCGTAGACAATCGGGCAATTCGCATACGACTCAACTCAACCCCAAGGCAGATCATATTAGAAGGGTTCAAGATGATGAATCGAATGATCCTAGTGATATTGAAAGCGGACAAGAATCTAGTGCAAGTGATCACCGGAGAGATCACTGACATAGAGACTGGAGATGTGAAGTTGACGATCTTAAGAACATCAAACTTTCCATACCACCATTCCAAGGTCGATCGGATTTAGAGGCCTACCTTGAATGGGAAAAGAAAGTAGAATTGGTTTTTGAGTACCATGACTACTCGGAAAGCAAGAAAGTGAGGTTTGCGGTGAAAGGGTTCTATGATTATGCCATGACTTGGTGGATCAATTCACCACAAGTTGGAGACGAAATGGAGAGCATCCGATATCCACTTGGTCTGAAATGAAAGCCATAATGCGCAAGCGTTTCCTCCCATCTTCCTACCATCGGGAGTGAATTTCATCAAGTCGAGGAAAGGAGATAAGATCCTCAATAAGATAAGCATCCCATGATTATTCAAGAAAAGACCCATTTCGCGAGTCTTATATGCCGATGAGTTCAAGACAAAAAAAAACAGACTTCGAGTTTGATTCCTTCTGAGATGACAAATGAAAAGGTAGATATGTTTCTACAAATGCATCAATTTATTCATCTGTGTGGGATTGCTTACGAAGTGTTGAACATGTTTCAAAAGCATCAAAATACTCAGCCACAGAGAATCTATCACGAAGAGATAATCATCTTTTATATGAAGACCCTTTCTCTTTTTCTCAACAAAAGGTTTCTCATTTTGATGATTCCTTTTTGTTGTCCTCCTTCTGTAATGAAATTGAAACAGCATGTGAAAAAGATAAAGAAATTGAAAAAGAAGAAAAAAGAAAATGAAAAAGAGCAAAAAAAGATCGAGATAGAAAAAGAAAAAGAGTGCAAGCCAGAAAAGCGTATCGAAAGAGAGAGAGACAGTAAAAGAAACAAGTGACAATGAGTTTTTAGAAATAAAAGAGATTGAGGTAAAAGAAACGAGTGAAAAGGAAGAAAATGAACAAGAAAAAGTAAAGAGTGATCTTATTAACCATTCTATGAGTTTTCCTTGTATTATTTCTTCTTTTCAGGTTTTTGAAGATCCCACTGACAAATTCCAACTTTGATATCTTTCAAAGGAGAGAAGATTCACGTTGGTTGAAGAATTGGTTTCTGAAAAATGTTTGAACATTTACTTGGTTAATTACTCCTCCTTGATTTATAATGATTTGTTTGCTTTAAAAGATCGCAAGGAGAGTACCATTACTGATATTTGTGGTATTGATGAGAATATTGGTGAAGTAGTAATCAATTGGCAATTGCAAGGATTGGATGTGCAAAATAATAAATCATATAAATCTTTTCATTTGCTTGATCGTGGTGAAAACATGCAGATGAGATTTGAGGCATATGAATGTCTGAAAACATACATGTCTATCCGAATGAAACGTGACAGGTTTCATTATTTGAATGTTAGTATGCTCACATATTCTTTATTTCGTATATGTGAGTTGTTGATGAAAGAAAAGCCTTTGCTACTTTTAACAATGAACGACCAAAATCGTGTGTTTAAGCCCAGAGCAAGTAATTTTGAGTTGTTACTAAGAACAGGTGAGTATTGTAATTTCATTTTAGGAACCTTTTTATCTGCTTCGAATTTTGTTATTTTGTTCAAAAATAAAAGGAGTGAATTTTGTTGGATTGCAAAGTCAAACTAAATTTTTGACTCCGGAGGTTCTTTTAAATTGTGGTTTAAAAGATTCGATCGTGTTTTGCAAGATTATACTACTCAATTGCTACATGTTCTTTCTAGGTTGCTGTTCATGATAGTTTTGAGTCAGATTGGAAAGGTAAGAGGAAATATTGTTTTTGATCCCGGAGATCATTGTTCTTTATCATTGTTCAAAAGATTTGAGCCATGGATTTTTATTGTCCAAAACTATGACTTTCAAATGCTCTATAATTCTATTTTGTTTCCTTCAAGGAACAAGGTAAATTCAATTTCTGTTTTTGATCCCGGCATTGATACATATGTTCAAATTATGCATAATGATTTCGAAAGTTCTTTCCAGTTCATTATCCATGTTGTCACTAACCTCTTTCATTTTTGTGAAGGTGACACTTTGAAATGGATTCCTCCTAAAGAGGGAGGGCAAGATGCAAACCAGGTCGTATCATGTTACGACCCAACTCCACAACACTGAGATTGGCTCAAACTCGAGGGGCACAAGTGCAAAATGAGGCTTTTAATTTCAGTTTGTTAATTTGGTTGCTGGAATAAGGACTTTGATTTATTTATTTTAGTTACTTTAGTCTTTAATTATGTCATGTTTATTAAATGCATCTCTAATTAATGTCATGCATTATTGATCTATATCTTTTAATTGTGACATGCATTATGTGTTCTGCATTTAATAATGTCATGCATTATGTAACTCTCATGTTAGTTAAGTTTGCATCATAAATTATGACATGCATTATGTAACTCCCATGTTAGTTAAAGTTTGCATCATAAATTAAGACATGCATTATGTAACTCCCATGTTAATTAAAGTGTGCATCTTTAAATGAAGTCATGTATTAAGTAACTCATTGTGTATTTAGTTTACATCTTAATTAAATCATGCATTTAAACATCTTAGTTGTTTGAGTTAGTGTGATATTTAATTTGGCTATTATTTTTTTTTAATGATTAAGTTAGTGTTTAATTTTTCTTAAATAAATTGATTGTGTAATTGTTGTAGGAAAGTCCAAAAGGCTAGTCATATATTTAAAGCTACAATAGGGCTGTTCATTTGCCAAGAAGAATCAAATGCTGTCACATTCAATTGGCTGTTCAGTTTTGGCATAAAAGAGTGTGCATTTGGTCACTTAATTGTTGGTGCATATTTGGAACGTTTTTGGTGGATATTGAAGCACTCAAAGCTCATTATGGTGACTTTTCAAATGGACCAAGAGTGACTCTTCAAGTCTGATTGGTTTCATGCACTCAAAGCTCATTATGGTGGTTGTTTAATGGACCAAAAGAGACTCTTCAAGTCTAAATGTTTTTGGGGTCTTAAGTCTTCATCATGGAGCCCTTTAAGAGGATGTTACACAAGCTTTTATCATGTGGTTACAAGGGAGCTGAAGGGACATCATCAAACACATTAAGGATACTTTATGTCTTCATTAAGGAGAATTGACATGCCTTTTCAACTACATCAAGTTCTAATGAAGAGACTTGACTCATTGGCTTCCTTACATGAGTTTAATTTGAAATTAAAGCTTGTAATAATTTTATTTAATTGTTGAAGGTGAAAGGTCACAAATAGGCATTTGAATAGTCATAATAATGCCTATAAATAGTTTGTAAGAAGACATTGTTTTGGTTAGGCTTTTGCTACCTTTTGAATGTTTATAGCATTTTTGTGAGTTTTTCCAACTCTTGTATTTCGTTAAAGACTCAGCTTGACTTATCTAGCTTGCTAGTGGCATCATTCCTGTTTCTTTTTGAACTTATCACTCATTCTGAGTGTGGCGTTCACCAAACTATACCTTTGGTTCTTACCTTCATAGGTAACGGGTTAAGGTCCTATCTTTCAATATCCACCCTTCTTAAGTGTCATATAAGGTTCAGGTCAATACTCCCATTAGTATTGGCTCTTTCTTAGCCTTAATCCATTTCCATCATCATTTACTTAATCCATTTCCATCATCATTCATTTAGCCATTTCCTTCATCATTTCACTTAGCCAATTCAGTCCTTATCTGTATTCAAATTTGTTTCCTTTGTTTAAAGCCTTACTTAGCCGAATTCAACCATTACTTTGTTCAAGAACGATACTTCTCCATTTTAATGATCGGGCAACAAATACGACTCGACTCATCCCGAGGCGAATCGTATCACTCAAGCTATAGATACAGTTGATGATATTGCTGAGAAAGCTAAATTTTGGCTCAAAAATACAATTCGAGTATTCGACGAGTTGTCTTGTACACCCGATGAATGCATCAAATGTGCTATATCCTTACTGAGAGACACCATGTATCAATGGTGGAACACATTAATATATGTGGTTCTAAAAGAACGGGTTACTTGGGAGTTCTTTCAATCTAAATTTTAAAAGAAATACATCAGTCAAAGTGTAACACTCCTGTAACAGCCTGATTTAGACCCTATTTAGAACGGTGGTTTTGGGACCATAAACCCGAGTCAAAAAATATTTAAAAATTATTTTCTGTGTTTATTTTGTGTGAATATATATATGTGAAATTTTTGTGATTTAATTTTCTCATTAGGATGTCTAATTAAAATAAAAGGACTTAATCGCGTAAAGTGAAAATTTAGTGGTCATTTCTAAAAGGGGCCGAATTGCTATTGGCTTTATAAGTGAAAGCCCATAAGTTGTAATAGCCCATTTATTTATTAGTGGGATGGTAGTAAGCATCAATTATATAGTTTTTATATTATTTTATTAAAGTTATTTATACATATGAGAATTAAACTTTATCTTATAATAAGGTAAAGTATATATATTATAATGCACGAGAAATGAAAGCCATTTTTTATGTTCATTGGTTTATTCAAAGGACGGTATTAGGCTTATAAAATAAAGATTTTATATTAATTAATTAAGGGTAATTTAGGAAACTAATAATTTAACTTATTATAATACAAAAGCATATCATAAAACTTTAGTTTATAATTTGTTTCTTCATTGTCAAAATAAAGCAAAGAAGAAAAAAAGAAAAGAAGCTAGGTTCGGCCATCCTTTCAAGCTCAATTCAAGGTTCATTTTTAGTCAATTTTTGATAATTTTTACGTTTTTGAGATATTACTTCGAGGACTACAAAACCCATGCTTGAATTTTTTATTTTGATGAATATTTTGAGTTATGTCATTGATGAGAGCTTGTGATTTTTATTGTTTGATGATGAGATATAGAGGATATATTTTGGGTTAATTTATTTTGTATGGGAATTTTTGATGATTTTGAGTAATTAGGACTTAATTGTAAAAATAAAAGTTCGAGGTTTAAAATGTGAAATTGATGAAATATATGGACTTGTATGAGTGTGGGTAAAATTCGGCCAACATGGGTATATTGAAATTTTGCATATTTTGTGTTTTGTGTAATAGGGACTAAATTGTAAAAATTATAAATGTTAGGGGTAAAATGGTAATTTGTCCATTTATGTGTTTTTGGATTAAATTGAATGAAAATATGTTTGAATGAGCTTAATTTGAATATGTTTAGATCAAGAACCAATGAGATCGAATTTGGATCGAGAAAAAACTAAGATTGTCGACTAGCCGTCCCGTTCCATTTTTCATCGTCTGAGATAAGTTATAAACATATATGTGTATCATTTATATTTTAAACATAAAATTTATATGCTGATTTCTAATATATAAAACTTATGTGTAATCGGTCTTGTGACTAACTAACTTGAACATCTATGAAATGATCTTTCACTATGTGCATACGGGTGAACATGTATATTCGGCCATGTAGATAATTTACATATAAGATGTTATATATGATCTTGTGTATTCGGCCAAATAAGTGAAGTTTGTACATGAAGTTAAATCTTGTTTTGTAAGCTTGTGTAAATGAGTGGAAGTATATTTGAATGTGTAATGATATTTGGCTTTGAAAGTTGAATGAAAATTTGTAACATTTAGCCTTATAAGCGTTCGATTACATAGATACTATATGCATGTGAATTTGTATCTTGTATAATGAGATTATGTATATGAATGTGTACACTTATATTAGGATTATAATGACATCTTGGCTTGTGAAAAGTTTAACATTAATATACTAACTTAACCACGTGAATAATCGGTTAAGGTAATAATTATGTGAAAGAATTATATATATAAATTATTGAGATAATTGTAAGTTTGAAATTAACTATGGTATTAGTATTATGAATTGATGTAATACCTACTTGAAATAAGGTAAACAAGTTACTACTATGAACATGGGTGCCTTGTGAAGTGTATTCGGCCGTTGCTGCATATATGCATATAATGTTATATTTTGATTCACGAATATATGTATATGTGTGTTCTCATAATGATATTTAGCTGTAATATTTAAAGATATTTTGCTAATATATATATGTGTGTATTCGGCCATATAATAAGTGAATGCATAAGACGTTATATGATGATTCATGAGATTGTGTATATGAGTGTAAGTTTATTTGGTCATAATATGACATTTTGGCTTTGAAATTTAAATGGTGTTTTGTTAATATAGTTGTTGATGCATTCAGTTAAGGTATTAATTGTGTATGAAAGTATAGGTATTATTAATGAAATGCTAAGTATGAGCTTATATGTGATAATGACATTATCGTTTAGTTAATTTATTCGAGTTGATTATATCATTAAGTTGTTTATTTGCTTATGACTTACTAAGCTATGATAGCTTACTCTGTGTTTTCATATTTACTCTATTTTATAAATTTTGAATTAAGTTACGAGCTCAAGAATCGTCAGAAAAGCTTATCACACTATCGATCGCCTTTGATATTTTATAAAGTTACATTTTGGAACTATGGCATGTATAGGCTGGATGTGTTTTGAAATAATGAATTTGGGTTATGTATAAAAAGCCATGCAAAAATTGCTAAATACGTTACTTAAGTATATACCATCTTGGTTATGGATTATATGTGTGGAATGTGTCGATAATGGTTGAGTTAATTCAGTTTTGGTTTTGCTTATGTTTTGAGTTTATTTTGTTTACTATGCCATGTGATATGGATGATATATTGTTTACAACTGATGATATGTTTGTTTGTAGTATTAATGATTCGGACATGATATATTTTATGTGTAGTTGGTATGATTTGATAAGCTTTGATTTTAACTACTCTAGATTGGTATGGTTTAAAATACATGATGTTTTGGATGTGGTGCGAAATTGTTGTTGCGATTTGTATGTTTTGAGGCATGAAAGTTTGTATGCAAATTGGTGTACCTTTGATTGGTAAAATTTTATGCTTAAGAAATATTTAATTGTTTAAAATGCATTGCGCATTATTAGATAATAGATTCAGTTGCATTGGCATTATAATGAGGGAGGCTTTTAGTTAGATGATTATGTGTACCTATTAAACTGTAACATCCTAATTTTTGGGGCTTAGTGATTTTGTGTGATGTTTTGTAAATTTTTAAAATATTGAGATGTGGTCGTGGAATTCATATTTAGAGGGTGTAAATGGGCCTATGGAAGGCCCATGAGTTGGCCAAAACCCTGTGGAATTTTTGAATTTTGGACTTAAGGAGCTAGGGGTTGGTGATAGGTGGTCTTATTAAAACTTGTGGGTAAAATGTATCACAAGAGAACCCCTGGTGGAGTGGCACAGTAACGCCACAAGGGAGCTAAAAGTGTGGCGTGTGGAACATGGAGGAAGGCCTGGGTTCAAGTCCTAAGATGAGCATGTATGGTATTTTATTTTTAATGTTTGGGTAGGCAGGAGTTTGTGGTCAAGTGGAACTCTGATGGGTGGTGTTTGATTTAGTCATGAGAGGGATTTGTGGAGTGATAAGGGGAGCATTTTTAGGAGGGATAAGGGGAGAGATTGTAGGAATCCCATATGGGAGCAAGAGTTGGCCGAAAAAGGGGCTCTATGAGTGCAAATTCGGCCAAAGACCTTGGTTTTTGGCATTTTCGGCAGTAGGGGTTAGACTATGCCATTTTCTTTTGGTTAAAGCACTCAAAAAAATCCTTTCTCTTCTTCTTTTCTTCCTCAGCCGAAATCACCACTTCATCTACCCATTTTCTTCTCCTCATTTGCCAAAGCCGAATCATATTTCTCTCCCCATTTCTTTTTGTTAGCCGAATAGTGCATAAGCCAAATCCCGAAGGGATCCAAGAGGGGCAATCGATTTCTATGTAAAGGTAAATTCTATCCTTTCTTCTTTATACCGATTTCTATTCTTTCTAAAGCCCTTAAACTTTTCTACCAACACACCTTTCTAGCCGTAACCATCTCTTGTTTTTGTGATCCAAAAGCCGAAGCACAACATCTATTGGAGACTTGGTGGCCGAATCTTAGGATCTTTGTGGGGCGACTTCTACTGGTGTTTGGGAGCTTGGAGTTGTGTCGAATCTGAGTTAATACAGGATTGAACCATTGGTGTAAGTGAACCCTCGATAAGAGTTCGAAACCTTAGTTATATTTTGATGTTATGGATGTTAAGAAAAGCCGAACTCCCTAAGGTTTAGGGAGATTGTCGATTTGTAGTCTAGGCTATATTAAGCCTTCTTCTTTCGTTTTATGGTCTCTTGTAGTGAAGCAAACAAACCTTGAAGGAACAATAGATTGGAGAATCGGTATTGAATAATCCTAGTTCAATCGTCGAATCTTGCGGAGGTAAGAAATCTATGGCGTTAGGGATAGTGGCCGAATGGTATTGATGGGTCTAGATTATTGCTCGTTTTGGTTTCAAACCTGATATGTCTAATATACAAATGTAGGACAAGCGCGTGGTATACTTTGAGGAATCGATCGTCTTTAAAGCAGGTGTGTAACCTACCCCGTAATAGCCTAGGTTCATGTTGCATAAAAGCCGAAACATCCGATTATGTTGTTGATGTAACCTATAAATACGAGATGATGTGTGGATGAGTTCAATTGCGATGAACACAGTAAACGAGAGTGATGGAACAGGTAAGAGCACGGTTTTGTGCAGTTTGGTACGTTGGGCATCGATGGGCTAAAATAGGGCCCATTGGGCTTGGGGGCCCATTTGGGTAAAAATTGGTAAAAATGGAATCTGATCGAATTGCATGTTAAACTTTTGGTACCATTGCGTAACTTAGTCTAAAAAGTACCTAAATGACTAAATCGGCTACGAAGGGCCCATTAGGGGTTTTGGGCCCAATAACTTGAATGCACTATAATAGGCTAAAAACGGTTGTTTAAACACTTGGAATTGATGAATAAACGTGGGAAAACCATAATAGTTAGTAAAATTACGAAATTACCCCTAAGCATGGGAAATGACTATTTTACCCCTAGGTAAAAATGACTATTATACCCCTAGGGTTGTAATATGTTTATGATGACTTTGATACTGTTGTTTTACATGCTATGACATGATATGCACATGATATGCTATGACAGGAACATGATATGCACTATTTGATTCATTATATGCATGGGTTGGGTTCTATATGATGGAGGAAGTGATAAAGGGCTTTGCCCCAGTTTACCGAAAGGGCTTTTGCCCCAATTTACCGAAAGGGCTTTTGCCCCAGTTATTAAAAGAGGCTTGGCCTCCAGTTATATGATTAAGCAGCTATGCTGCCAGTGGAGAGTTTGGCTGGGTGGGTTGAGTTATTCCCCACATGGAGAGTTTGGTTGGTACGGGTGGAGAGTAGAGGATGGTGGGTCGAGTAGTCTCCCCAAACGGGTTTTGCATACATACATGTTTTGTCATATGTGATATTGAAATGGGCCTAAGGGCCATACCGTGTACAGAAAGGCTTTGGCCTAGAAATATGAAATTGAAAGGCTTCGGCCCAGTAACAGTTAACCGAAAGGCTACGGCCCAGTATATGATGAAAAATTAAAATTTGTGCAAGTGTGGATTTGGGCTCTGAAAGGGCTTGTTGCACACTGAGTTTTCAACTCACCCCCTTTCTTCAACCTTGCAGGTGAGCCTTGATGTTGAGACTTGGAGCTGGTGGGAATTCAGAGTGGCCATGATGTTCAGTTGGACTTTCTTTTAAAAGTTTTATTTAAATATTATTATCTATTTTTGGGTTGTAATAAGGCCATTTTAACTAATTTCTTTCTGAATTTGGTTGGTTTGAACTTCGAAATCTGCGTTATCTTAAAATGGGCTAGATCTAGGTTACGTTTTAAACAACTCTCGGTTTTCAAATCATACAGAGATAAATATAACATTTTAACTAAGATATCACTTTGTACAAACTCCATCTCGAGATATTTTCAAAATTATCAATAACCTAAAGTGTGGCAATGGTTGTGGGCATATCGAGGATTGGATCCAATCAAGAGCTTGGTATTTAAGCAGCCTTCATGGCTCACCTCCTCTGTTTCGGATACCTACCTGGTGCACAGCTTCCATTCACTTTAGTCTTTTAAAAATCATCATCAAATCCTTTAAGAGAGGTTTAAAATCAGAACTTGTGTTTTTGTTTCAATGTGACACGTTAGATTTGGCCATAACGTTTGGGCCGGGTTTGGGGTGTTACATTTAGTGGTATCAGAGCCCAGTTGCAACAACTCGGCGTGGGTTTTTAACGGTCTTTTAATGGTCTTTTTAACGGGCTTTTTAACGGGTTTTTCCAAAAATTTTAAATAATGATTTTTCTTTTTAAATCAAATTTAAATAAAATCTTTCAACACATTTTTGTGGATAAATATATGTTTTAAATGATTCAAGGGAAGAGGTGGCACACTAAATTCCTGGCCCCAAGTCTGTAAGTATACTTTCTTTATCATTTGATATTTAAATGATATTTGAGAATGATATGATATTATTGTTGGTCTTAACATGATGCTATAGATAGAATCAAAGACCTTACTATGTTACCTTAGATAGGGTAGAGCTAAAAAAACATTATAGGATCGAGACTGTAGTTAGATACAATGTCGCGGAACAACTTCTAAACTACTATACTTCCATACGATACCTCGTAATAAACAACTGAAATATTAACTAATGTCATAAAATTCGTAATCAGATAAGTCGATATGAGTACTAGAGGAACTCGTGGACGAGGCCGCGGACGTGGTCGCGGTAGAGCGCGGGCCAAATCTTCATCTTCAGGGCATAGGCCAGCTGAAGAGGCATCTGTGCCACCAGCATCTGAGACTGGGTCGCATGATCGAGCTGTAGGGGACGATGCCTTGTCCCAAGCAATGCTGAGGGTCTTAGAAAGGGTTGCTGGAGCTAGTACTGGGACAGTGAATAGAGGATCTATATCTGAGCGACTGCGGGCCAATGGAGCGGAGGTTTTTAGGGGCGTATCTGGAGTAGCTCCGAATGTGGCTGAATATTGGCTTGAGGCAACAAAACGGATTATGGACGACTTGGATTGCTCTGTGGAGCAAAAGTTGAAAGGGGCTGTATCGTTGCTGCGAGACGAGGCTTACCAATGGCGGATCACAGTGAGAGAGAGTACCCCGGCTGAGCGGGTAACTTGGGATCTATTTAAGGCTGCTTTTAAGGGCAGGTATGTGGGAGCTAGTTATGTGGATGCTCGTCGAAAGGAATTCCTAAATCTAACCCAGGGTAATAGGACTGTTGCCGAATATGAGGCAGAATTCTTGAGATTGAGCCGATATGCTAGTGGGATAGTGGCGACTGAATACGAGCGTAGCGTTCGGTTTGAGGATGGCCTTCGAGATGAGCTTAGGGTGCTGATAGCTCCACAAAGGGAGCGTGACTTTGTTACGTTGGTAGAAAAGGCCAAGATGGCCGAAGAGGTTAAGCGGGTGGAGCAACAGAATCGTCAGAAGGATCGACTTAGATTTAGGAGGGATTCTGGACCCTCGGGTGCTGCATACAGAAATGTTAAGCGAACCAGAGTAGAGGAGCCGGTTCGGGCCATGCTAGTGAATATCGTCAGACCTCAAGTTTGTAGGGATTGTGGTAGGGCACACTTGGGTGAGTGTTGGAAAAGAACTGGGGGTTGTTTCCGATGTGGGTCCAAGGAACACAAGTTTAGAGAATGTCCTAGGAGAACAGCTCAGGACCAAGTGGCTGAGCCAAGGGTTGTGCAACCAGTGCGAGGAGGACCACCACCACAGAGAGGCCGTGGGCAAGGTAGAGGTGGTAATGGTAATGGACGAGGACGTGGGGCACCTGGCAGGGGTGCTGGGCATGCTGAAGCTCGTCAGCCGGCGTTGGTTTATGCTGCACGACGTCGAGAGGAGGGTGATGCTCCTGATGTTATAACCGGTACGTTTTTTTATTCATAGCACGCCTTATACTGCTTTGATAGATGTTGGTTCCACTCACTCGTATGTTGCCTGTAACGTATCTGGGGCATTAGGTGTACGTTCTGAGAAGACTGTGAGTGGGGTATCAGTGATAAGTCCTTTGGGTCACTCGGTTAAGGTAGATAAACTTTTTAGGGAAGTGCCTCTAGAGACTCAAGATAAAGTATTCGTGGGAGACTTAATGGAATTGCCATTTGGAGAATTTGATCTTATCTTAGGAATGGATTGGTTAACTCAGCATAGGGCGACATTGGATTGTACTGCTAAGAGGATGGTATTAAGAACTGACGAGGATGAGGAGGTATTAGTTATAGGGGAGCGAAGAAATTATTTGTCTAATGTGGTGTCAGCCTTAAAAGCTGAGAAGTTGATTCGAAAAGGTGGTGAGGCATATTTGGCCTTTGTGAGCCAAGCTGAGCCTGAAAAGATGACCGCAGAGTCAGTCAGGACTATCAAAGAGTTTCAAGATGTCTTTCCTGAGGAGCTTCCTGAATTACCTCCAAACCGCGAGGTTGAGTTTGGAATTGACCTGTTACCTGGAACAGCTCCGGTGTCTATTGCACCGTATAGGATGGCACCAAAGGAGTTGGTAGAACTGAAAGCTCAGATACAAGAACTGTTGGACAGAGGATTTATAAGACCAAGTGTTTCTCTGTGGGGCGAACCAGTTTTGTTTGTAAAGAAGAAGGATGGAACCATGCGAATGTGTATCGATTATCGGCAGCTGAACAAACTGACGATCAAGAACAAGTACCCTTTGCCAAGAATCGATGATTTGTTCGATCAGTTGAGAGGAGCATCGGTATTTTCAAAAATCGACCTTCGGTCCGGATATCATCAGCTGAGAGTCAAAGAGGGGGATATTCATAAGACGGCATTCAGAACTCGATATGGTCATTACGAGTTCCTAGTTATGCCCTTTGGACTGACTAACGCACCTGCAGCATTCATGGATCTGATGAATCGTGTATTCCAGCCATACTTGGATCAGTTCGTAGTTGTGTTCATCGACGATATTTTAGTGTATTCGGAAACAGAAGAAAAGCATGATGAGCATCTTCGTATCGTTCTACAAGTATTAAGAGAGAAGCAACTCTATGCTAAGTTCAGTAAGTGCGAATTTTGGTTGAGTGAGGTGACCTTTTTAGGGCATGTTGTTTCTGCCGAGGGGATTAAGGTAGATCCTCGGAAAATTGAGGTGATTCTGGAATGGAAGCCACCAAGGTCAGTGTCAGAAATTCAAAGTTTTCTGGGGTTGGCAGGTTATTATAGAAGGTTTGTGGAAGGGTTCTCTGTACTGGCTGCACCATTGACAAAACTCATAAGAAAAGGAGTACCGTTTGTTTGGGCTGAGAAGCAGCAAGAAGCTTTTGAGAAGTTAAAGAAAGTTTTGACCGAGGCACCAGTGTTGATTCAGCCAGAGTCTGGTAAAGATTTCACTGTGTACAGCGATGCATCACATGTAGGTTTGGGGTGTGTGTTGATGCAAGAGGGAAAGGTGGTTGCATATGCTTCAAGGCAGCTTAAGCCTCACGAGATGAACTATCCTACGCATGATTTGGAGCTGGCGGCGGTGATCTTCGCGCTTAAAATATGGAGGCATTACTTATATGGGGAGAAGTGTATCATCTATACAGATCATAAGAGTCTTAGGTATTTGTTGACTCAAAAGGAGCTGAATCTTAGACAGCGAAGGTGGATAGAGTTGTTGAAAGACTATGATTGTTCGATTGAGTACCATCCAGGCAAGGCAAATGTGGTGGCCGATGCGTTGAGTCGTAGGACTATAGTAGAATTGAAATCAATGTTTGCTCGTTTAAGCTTATACGATGATGGGAGCCTGTTGGCAGAGTTACAAGTGAAACCAACTTGGGTAGAACAGATTAAGAGGCAGCAGCTGTTGGATGAGTCTTTGGGTTCTCGGTTTCAGCAAGCCGAGAGAGAGGAGAATTCGGACTATGGGTTAAACAGTGATGGGATTCTTTGTTTTCGAGGAAGAATTTGTATGCCAAAGGACTCTAAACTAAGGCTGATGATTCTAAAAGAGGCTCATAGTGGACCTTGTGCCATGCATCCAGGAGGAAATAAGTTGTATCGAGACTTGCGAGAGTTATATTGGTGGCCTGGACTGAAGAGAGAAGTGACCGAGTTTGTGGGAAAGTGTTTAACGTGTCAACAAGTAAAGGCCGAGCATCAACTACCTTCGGGATTGTTGCAGCCAGTGAAAATACCACTTTGGAAGTGGGAAAGGGTAACCATGGATTTCGTAAGTGGGTTGCCTTTGACGCCTTCCAAGAAAGATTCGATTTGGGTGATTGTGGATAGGCTGACGAAATTTGCCCATTTCATACCTGTTCGAACAGATTATTCACTTCAGAAGTTAGCCAAGCTATATGTAGCAGAGATAGTACGATTGCATGGAGTGCCAGTGTCAATAATTTCTGACTGAGACCCAAGATTTACATCTCGATTTTGGAGGAAATTGCATGAGGCGTTAGGAACGCGATTGGATTTTAGCACAGCATTTCACCCTCAATCAGATGGGCAGTTAGAAAGAGTTATCCAGATTTTAGAAGACATGTTGAGGGGTTGTGTGATCGACTTTAGGGGCAGCTGGGAGGATTACTTGCCGTTGGCGGAATTTGCTTATAATAACAGTTATCAAACGAGTATCCAGATGGCCCTATATGAGGCACTGTATGGGAGAAGATGTCGTTCGCCTACTTGTTGGACTGAGTTAGGGGAGAGACGAGTATTTGGACCTGAATTAGTGGCTGATACTGAAGACAAAGTTAGAGTAATCAGAGACCGCTTGAAGGAGGCAGCAGATCGACAGAAGTCCTATGCAGATCTAAAGCGTAAGGATATTGAGTATGCAGTAGGAGACATGGTCTTTCTTAAAGTTTCGCCTTGGAAGAAGGTATTGAGATTTGGTAAGAAGGGCAAGTTGAGTCCGCGATTCATTGGGCCTTATCGAATTGTGAAGCGAATAGGACCGGTTGCTTATCAGCTAGAATTACCTCCGGAGTTGGATCGTATTCATGATGTCTTTCATGTTTCAATGCTAAGGCGATATCGTTCTGATCCTACTCATATCGTGCCAGTTGCAGACATTGAGGTACAAGCAGATTTAACCTTCGAAGAAGAACCAGTACAAATACTTGATCATGACGTTAAAGTGTTGAGAAGGAAATCAGTCCCATTGGTAAAGGTACTTTGGAGGAACCATGGCAGAGAGGGGCTACTTGGGAGCCCGAGGAGGCGATGCGTCAACAGTATCCTCAACTGTTTTAAGGTAAATTTCGAGGCCTAAATTTCTTTAAGGAGGGTAGAGTTATAACATCCTAATTTTTGGGGCTTAGTGATTTTGTGTGATGTTTTGTAAATTTTTAAAATATTGAGATGTGGTCGTGGAATTCATATTTAAAGGGTGTAAATGGGCCTATGGAAGGCCCATGAGTTGGCCAAAACCCTGTGGAATTTTTGAATTTTGGACTTAAGGAGCTAGGGGTTGGTGATAGGTGGTCTTATTAAAAGTTGTGGGTAAAATGTATCACAAGAGAACCCCTGGTGGAGTGGCAAAGCAACGCCACAAGGGAGCTAAAAGTGTGGCGTGTGGAACATGGAGGAAGGCCTGGGTTCAAGTCCTAAGATGAGCATGTATGGTATTTTATTTTTAATGTTTGGGTAGGCAGGAGTTTATGGTCAAGTGGAACTCTGATGGGTGGTGTTTGATTTAGTCATGAGAGGGATTTGTGGAGTGATAAGGGGAGCATTTTTAGGAGGGATAAGGGGAGAGATTGTAGGAATCCCGTATGGGAGCAAGAGTTGGCCGAAAAAGGGGCTCTATGAGTGCAAATTCAGCCAAAGACCTTGGTTTTTTGCATTTTCGGCAGTAGGGGTTAGAGTATGCCGTTTTCTTTTGGTTAAAGCACTCAAAAAAATCCTTTCTCTTCTTCTTTTCTTCCTCAGCCGAAATCACCACTTCATCTACCCATTTTCTTCTCCTCATTTGCCAAAGCCGAATCATATTTCTCTCCCCATTTCTTTTTGTTAGCCGAATAGTGCATAAGCCAAATCCCGAAGGGATCCAAGAGGGGCAATCGATTTCTATGTAAAGGTAAATTCTATCCTTTCTTCTTTATACCGATTTCTATTCTTTCTAAAGCCCTTAAACTTTTCTACCAACACACCTTTCTAGCCGTAACCATATCTTGTTTTTGTGATCCAAAAGCCGAAGCACAACATCTATTGGAGACTTGGTGGCCGAATCTTAGGATCTTTGTGGGGCGACTTCTACTGGTGTTTGGGAGCTTGGAGTTGTGTCGAATCTGAGTTAATACAGGATTGAACCATTGGTGTAAGTGAACCCTCGGTAAGAGTTCGAAACCTTAGTTATATTTTGATGTTATGGATGTTAAGAAAAGCCGAACTCCCTAAGGTTTAGGGAGATTGTCGATTTGTAGTCTAGGCTATATTAAGCCTTCTTCTTTCGTTTTATGGTCTCTTGTAGCGAAGCAAACAAACCTTGAAGGAACAATAGATTGGAGAATCGGTATTGAATAATCCTAGTTCAATCGTCGAATCTTGCGGAGGTAAGAAATCTATGGCGTTAGGGATAGTGGCCGAATGGTATTGATGGGTCTAGATTATTGCTCGTTTTGGTTTCAAACCTGATATGTCTAATATACAAATGTAGGACAAGCGCGTGGTATACTTTGAGGAATCGATCGTCTTTAAAGCAGGTGTGTAACCTACCCCGTAATAGCCTAGGTTCATGTTGCATAAAAGCCGAAACATCCGATTATGTTGTTGATGTAACCTGTAAATACGAGATGATGTGTGGATGAGTTCAATTGCGATGAACACAGTAAACGAGAGTGATGGAACAGGTAAGAGCACGGTTTTGTGCAGTTTGGTACGTTGGGCATCGATGGGCTAAAATAGGGCCCAATGGGCTTGGGGGCCCATTTGAGTAAAAATTGGTAAAAATGGAATCTGATCGAATTGCATGTTAAACTTTTGGTACCGTTGCGTAACTTAGGCTAAAAAGTACCTAAATGACTAAATCGGCTACGAAGGGCCCATTAGGGGTTTTGGGCCCAATAACTTGAATGCACTATAATAGGCTAAAAACAGTTGTTTAAACACTTGGAATTGATGAATAAACGTGGGAAAACCATAATAGTTAGTAAAATTACGAAATTACCCCTAAGCATGGGAAATGACTATTTTACCCCTAGGTAAAAATGACTATTATACCCCTAGGGTTGTAATATGTTTATGATGACTTTGATACTGTTGTTTTACATGCTATGACATGATATGCACATGATATGCTATGACAGGAACATGATATGCACTATTTGATTCATTATATGCATGGGTTGGGTTCTATATGATGGAGGAAGTGATAAAGGGCTTTGACCCAGTTTACCGAAAGGGCTTTTGCCCCAGTTTACCGAAAGGGCTTTTGCCCCAGTTATTAAAAGAGGCTTGGCCTCCAGTTATATGATTAAGCAGCTATGCTGCCAGTGGAGAGTTTGGCTGGGTGGGTTGAGTTATTCCCCACATGGAGAGTTTGGTTGGTACGGGTGGAGAGTAGAGGATGGTGGGTCGAGTAGTCTCCCCAAACGGGTTTTGCATACATACATGTTTTGTCATATGTGATATTGAAATGGGCCTAAGGGCCATACCGTGTACAGAAAGGCTTTGGCCTAGAAATATGAAATTGAAAGGCTTCGGCCCAGTAACAGTTAACCGAAAGGCTACGGCCCAGTATATGATGAAAAATTAAAATTTGTGCAAGTGTGGATTTGGGCTCTGAAAGGGCTTGTTGCACACTGAGTTTTCAACTCACCCCCTTTCTTCAACCTTGCAGGTGAGCCTTGATGTGGAGACTTGGAGCCGGTGGGAATTCAGAGTGGCCATGATGTTCAGTTGGACTTTCTTTTAAAAGTTTTATTTAAATATTATTATCTATTTCTGGGTTGTAATAAGGCCATTTTAACTAATTTCTTTCTGAATTTGGTTGGTTTGAACTTCGAAATCTGCGTTATCTTAAAATGGGCTAGATCTAGGTTACGTTTTAAACAACTCTCGGTTTTCAAATCATACAGAATAAATATAACATTTTAACTAAGATATCACTTTGTACAAACTCCATCTCGAGATATTTTCAAAATTATCAATAACCTAAAGTGTGGCAATGGTTGTGGGCATGTCGAGGATTGGATCCAATCAAGAGCTTGGTATTTAAGTAGCCTTCATGGCTCACCTCCTCTGTTTCAGATACCTACCTGGTGCACAGCTTCCATTCACTTTAGTCTTTTAAAAATCATCATCAAATCCTTTAAGAGAGGTTTAAAATCAGAACTTGTGTTTTTGTTTCAATGTGACACGTCAGATTTGGCCATAACGTTTGGGCCGGGTTTGGGGTGTTACATAAACCGAATGGAAAATTAAATTTAGGTCGAAGTGCATAATGTGGGAAAGACATAGTCATCAATTGGTAAATGGAATAAATACTATTAAATTCATGATGTACCTAGAAATGGTTTTAAAAGTATAAGGGTTATACGCATAATAGGTAATAACAAATGTCTGTTTAGAAATGTTATAATGTTACTATGCTATTAGGTAAACGTTCATTGGGTAGTATGTGATAATAGTAAAAATATGTGTGATTTGATATTTATATTGATGGATAATTTCGGTGTAATGTTTGAGCATAATTTAGTTAACTTTCGAACTATGATAAAGGAGATATGTGGAAGATTACGTATATGGGTGAAAATATATGTATTCTATTAAATGTGGATTTGATGTATAGTATGTGCTTGATAAATGTATTTTACGATTATGTGAATTTATGAAAGATGTGTCTTTTCCTGTAACGCTTTGTAACCCCAATCTGGCGACGGATATGGGTTAAGGGTGTTACAACCCCAAACTCGGCCCAGACGCTATGGCCAAATCTAGAATGTCATATTAAAGTGTTTTTCGAAAACATGATCTCGTTAAAAATAAATCCATTTGAAAATTAACTTCTCTTTGTGATCTTATCCACACTTTAGGACATCATGTTCTGTGTTAAATCTCAAATCATCTTGACAAATTGTTAGCCATATTAGATCGCCATTATTATGGTAAAACTATGTTTGTTGCGGAAGCTTTTCAAAACTTGTTGCGCACATGTGGTGTCTTTGAAAAATAGTTATCTTTTGAAAACTCATCTTTTTCCTACACTAGCGGTTTATACCAAGCAAGTAAAAACCCAATTTAAAATTTAAAACCATAGAAAGGCCTTATTACAAAAATAAATACCCAAATCAAAATTTAATATTAAATAAAATCAAGCATAAAATAGATGCAATCGTGTAGCCACCTCTGAGTCCTTCATGGCACCAATTCGTTTATGGCTGGGGATTACCTGTACATATAAACAGAATAGTGAGTTTATGAAAACTCAGTGTGTAATCCCTTATCAAATAGTCAATCATATAGTATGCAGTAACAGTCTGGGCCTGAGCCCATTACAATAACAGTATTAATGGGGGTCGTAGCCCATTACAGTAACAGTAGCAATGCAATAATGCAATCAAAATTCTGACCTAGTCCAGCCAGACACACCACTCCGTCTCGCCAATCACACCATGTGGGGATAAAATCGACCCACCCAGCCAGACACACCAAGATTAGCACCGGACACACCCAGCCAATAATATGAACGACTTAAAGCCATCAATAGGTCCACAGTTGTCTTGGGCGACCCGTGCTACCTTCTTAGTACATTATACTTCCTCCAAATACAATAGCCCATCCCCATGCAATGTTTCGTGTCATAATATCAAACGTGAATGCAAAATGTCATGCTCAATTACAGTCATACATATCATAGGGAAAATTAGTCATTTTCACCTTAGAGGGGTAAAACAGTCATTTTCATCAACCTGAGGTCTAGGTACACTTACCGACCCATCAGAAGGTCCACAGTCGCCTCAGGCGACCCGCGTAACCTTAACAGTCAAAATAGTGTAAATGGGCCCAAGGCCCATTATGCGGCCCATGTGGGACCACATGCCTGTGTGGCCCACTAAGCCCAGAAATGACCTTGGCCGTGTGAACGACACAACCGGGTCCAATATCCTACTCTCATCCGTACAATTCATCTGCGTGGGGCCCACAAGCTCGTTGGGCCCATACACCCATTTTCGGCCCAATATGGCCCAAAACGGCCTAAGCCCATGAGGTCGCTCATGGTGGCCTTTACGGTCAAATGCCCATGTTTCGTGGGCTCAGAATACCACACGAGCGATTGCACGCCCATGTGGCATCAAACGTCGTATTTTTTGGCTTTTCAGCTTTTGCCGATTTATAGTTAAAACAGTGTGAATACACACACACACCTTGCGAAAATGAGTGAGTAGTCCAAGAGCACCGCAACCTACATTCAATCAAGGCTACCCATTAATCACATGTCAAAAAGGTTAATCACCCTCTTTTACACACTTAACCCAAACTAGAATTAACACT
The DNA here is from genome assembly GCA_020496765.1 of Gossypium stocksii. Taxonomy (NCBI): domain Eukaryota; kingdom Viridiplantae; phylum Streptophyta; class Magnoliopsida; order Malvales; family Malvaceae; genus Gossypium; species Gossypium stocksii. The sequence goes on along the minus strand of JAIQCV010000039.1, from coordinate 35,849 downwards.
TGCCTCGATTAACAACTATGGCTTACTCACTTGGTCTAATGATTGGTGCAGCCACCCTTCCGCACCCTAGTGGAAAATCCCAAATAGCTGACACTTTACGCTACTTAAATTTAGGGGTAGGCCTACGTGTCCATTCTCAGCTGGCGCCCTTCCTGATCCTCCCTCAGAATGGCTACTACTCACCACCATTGATATCTCTTTATGCAACATATTATCGGGGACCCCCATGAATGCAAGGCAAAAACTTACCCTTGATCGAGTGATGAGAAAAAGGTTTGAACACTTCAATATCTCTTGAGAACTCCTACACTCTTCAAGAAAGTCTAGAACCCACAAAACACCACACCTAAAAGAAGGGGATAAGAATCGGCCATAAGAGAATAAGAGGAGAAAGAAGCATTTGGCTTTAAGCAGTGTAAGAGAGCGGTGACTTGAAAAAATTAAAGAAAATGAGCAAGAGTTGAATGTACTTACAATTACTAAAGAACAGTTGTCAATGCCAAATTAAAATGAAGAGATGAAGAAGGAGAGAATTGGTCAAGAGCCTAGGTTAAAATCGTAAGAAATGGGAGCAAGGAGAAGAACAATAATCGCTACCAGTGGATTCGGTTCAAAACTTGATAAAGACCGAAAAAGAAAAGAGACGGAGGAGAGATGATGACTTCAGCCAAAAGCAATCAATAAAAAGAAACAAGAATGAGAGAGAGCAGAAAGGAAGTCAGCTATAAGAGAAAGAAAACTGAAATAGAATAGAGAGGGAAGAAAAGGAGATTAGTAAAGAGCCAATACAAACAAAAATACCCAATTGGTAACAATGCCAAATTCGGCTACCCCCAAATCAGAGAATGATACGAACCCGAAACAGCTCATAATTGCCAAAATGGTAAACAATACCCTCAAGGTCAAATCCTTGAGTGTCTAGAGTCCACTTTCGGCACCAACACTCCCCTAATTCAAAACCCCTTGATTTTCTCCCATAAACTCTCCACAATAAGCACTCCCAAATCCCATTATCCTGTCCTTGATTTCCTCCAACATTTTCTCCATACCACCCACTCCCTCTCAACCACTCCATTCAAAACCCTCCATGACCAATTCAAACTCCATCAGTAGTATTTCAGTTAACTTCTACTTCTCCCACGGCAAAGAGAAAAATAAATGCTCCTATGTGCAACGCTACCACTCGAACCTCAAACCCCAAGGACTCTTCTACATGCCACTTACCCTTGAACCACCAGGCTCTTTGTGTCATGTTTTCACCATATTTATTTAAGAAACCAACTTACTAGAGACTAGGTTTATTCAAGTAAAGAAAAAAATAAATTTTTGTACAAGTCAAGGCTTGAACCCAAGACTTCTCAAACACCTTTCAGGGTACTAAACCACTGAAGCAGACAGATATTTGTGTCACCTTCTTGCACAACTAAATATTTATGTGCAGCTTCCTAACTGTTCCCATGCTCAAGACCTATTATTTCTAGGCCCAAAATTTGGGGGCATTACATAAAGATTTCTCGATCAAAAGCACAAAGAGTTTTTAGAATTAAAACAGGGTCGAATGACTGTAACCGAGTACGAAAGAGAATTTGTACGATTGAGCAAGTATGCCTGGGAATATGTTTTTACCAAAGAAATTATGTGTAAACGATTTGTTGACGGGTTGAACGAGGATATAAACTTCTAATCAGAATTGTAGAGTTGAAAGAATTTGTTGTTTTGGTTGATAGAGCTTGTAAAGTCGAGGAGCTTAGCAAAGGAAAGAGAAGAGTAGATTTAGAGGCTAGAGACTTGAGAAAAAGATCGATGAGTAAGCCGTATGAATCTTCATCAAAGAAATCTAGAGTTTCGTACACTCGTCCAAATGCTTTAATTGGGTATTTGAATAGAGATCATGGAAAATAATACTTAGGTTCTAAAGCTCAAGCTACATCAGTATCCAGTGTTGGCAGTGTGAGAGACAATAAACCCAAGTGTCAACAATGTGGGAGACGACATTTTGGAGAATGCTAGAATAAAAGTTATAAAGCTTGTTACAAATGTGGTTTGCTAGATCATTTCATCCGACACTGCCCTAAGCTAGATGAGAAAGATAAAGTTTAGAATACGAGACCAAGTAATCGTCAAATAGAGGAAGATCACCTAGAGTTACCAAGAATAGGAGTGGTAGTCGAGGGGCGACAAAGGACTCAACTGTGAGGTCTGAGGCCAAAGCACTTGCTAGAGCCTATACTATTCGCGCTCGCGAAGAAGCGTCATCTCCAGATGTTATCATCGGTACTTTCACTCTCTATAATACTAATATGATTGCATTGATAGATCCAGGATCAACTCATTCATATATATGTGTGAATTTAGTATTCAATAAGATTTTACCTTTTGAGTCTATTGAGTTTATGATAAAAGTCTCGAACCCCTTAGGCAAATATGTTCTAGTTGATAAAGTCTTCAAGAATTGCCCATTAATGATTCAAGATTTTTGCTTTTCGACTAATATGATGTTGTTTCCATTTGGTGAGTTTGATGTATGGATTGGCTGACGATGCATGACGCGATAGTGTATTGTAGACTAAAGACAGTTTAACTAAAATGTCAAAATAATGAGACTATTAGAATTGAATCTGATGATCTAAATAGTTTGTCAATTGTGAACTCGTCTATGTTAGCTTAGAGATATGTGAGAAAGGGATGTGAAGCTTATCTTGCTTATGTACTTGATACGAAAGTGATAGAATCAAAGATTGAATTAGTTTCAATTGTGTGCGAGTATCCAAATGTATTTCCTGAAGAGCTACTGGGTTTACCACCGATCAGAGAGGTTGAGTTTGGTATTGATTTAATTCTAAGAACAACGTCTATATCGATAGCTCCATACAGAATGGCTTCGATAGAGTTAAAAGAATTGAAAGCTCAGTTGCAAGAGTTCACTGATAGAGTATTTGCTAGACCGAGTTTCTTACCTTGGGGTGCACCTGTATTATTTGTGAAAAAGAAAGATGGCAGTATGAGAATGTGTCTAGACTATCGACAGCTTAATAAAGTGACGATCAAGAATAAATATCCTCTGCCCCAAATAGATGATTTGTTTGATTAACTGAAAGGAGCAACAATGTTTTCAAAGATAGATTTGAGATCGAGTTATTACCAGTTGCGTGTTAAAGACTCTGATGTGCAGAAGACTGCTATTCAGAATGAGGTATAGACACTATGAATTCCTTGTTATGCCTTTCAGACTAATTAATGCTCCTGCAGTCTTTATGGACTTCATGAACCAGATTTTCAGACTGTATTTGGATAGATTCATCATTGTGTTCATTAATGATATCCTGATTTATTCTCGTGATGAATCTGAACATGTCGAGCATTTGAGAATCATGTTGCAAACCTTGAGAGACAAGCAATTATTTGCAAAGTTCAGTAAATGCGAGTTTTGGCTCCGAGAGGTGGATTTCTAGTACATATAGTTTCAGGCAACAGTATTCGAGTCGACCCGAGTAAGATTTCTATGATTATAGATTAGAAAGCTCCGAGAAATGTGTCTAAAGTTCATAATTTTCTAGGATTAGTGGGTTATTATAGATGATTTGGGAAAGGCTTTTTGATGATTGCAACTCCGATGACACGTTTGCTTTAGAAATATGTCAAATTGAGTGATCAGAAAAATGTCAACAGAACTTTGAATAGTTGAAAGCATTATTATAGAGGCACCAGTGTTAGTTTAGCCTGAATCAGGTAAAGAATTCATAATCTTTAGTGATGCATCGTCAAATGGTTTGGGTTGTGTTTTGATACAGGAAGGCAAAGTTATAGCTTATGCTTCGAGACAGTTAAAGCTGCATGAAAAGAATTATCCGACGCACGATTTAGAGTTAGTTACAATTGTGTTCGCATTGAAAATATGGCATCATTATTTGTTTGGCGAGAAATGTCACATCTACTATAACATTGAAGTTAGGAGTTAGGCCCGAATCTGACGTGTCACATTGAAGTATTTTTCAAAAATCAAGTTTTCATTGAAAACCCTTCTTATAATTTAGAAACCTAAATCTCAATTTGTGTTCATTAACGTCAAAACATGGTTCATATGAAAATTATTTACTTTGAAACCTTGAATATTAACATAAGTGATAACCAGGTAAGTTGCAGAAGCTTCATAAAAATTTGTAGTTTGCGGAAACGTATTGATTTGAAAATAGTAATGTTTTTGGAAACTGAATTCTTCTTTTAACAGATGCAAAACATAATAACTAAAAAGCCCAAATAAAAAAAGCCAAAAATTCTAAAGAAGCCCTATTACAACCTATTTAAAGATAATTAAAGATGAAATGAATGAATCTACTAAAACAATATTCAACTTGTGGTGTGGCCACCTCCAAGTCCTCCCCTACATCGAGCCGCCTACTGAAGGTCACCTGAAAAATTAAAAAGAGAGAGTGAGTTTTGAAACACAGTGTGTACGATCCTCATCAAACAAACAATCATGTAACGATCAAATGGGCCTAAGCCCTATTCAATATTGGTGGCCTTTGGGCCTTAGCCCATAGTGGCCTCAGTTGGGCCTGAGCCCATATCACAATATACGGTGGCCTTTGGGCCTTAGCCCATAATAGCCTCAGTTGGGCACGAGCCCATCTCACATATATCAGAATCATATGCATAATGCAAGATGTACATCAAGCGACCGTGTGACCCTCAAATACACTTCCTCTAATCAATAACCCCAATCCTTATACAACATAATAATGCATGAATGCAGCAGATAACATTTAACATACATAAGTCATGCTCATGACACACAGGGGTATTTTTGTCATTTCTTACCCAGGGGTATTTCAGTAATTCTACCTTAAGGGGGTATTTCAGTAATTCTTAGCAATAGGGGTCTTAATTACAAACTTTGGCCCGCCAACAAGTCCTCGTTGGTTAAAGTGAACAAACACTACGCACCAGGTAGGATTCCAAAAAAGAGGAGGTGGGTCGTTAAGACCGCTTAAGTACTAAGCTCTCCCTAGATCCAATCCTAGACATGCATATGCCTATTGCCACACTCTAACCTTGCGACTTGTCCATAAACATGCTTGATTAATTAATTAAGTCTTATGCTGATTAAGGATCCATTAGAAACTAGGCCTAAAGTTCATAATAAACCCTAGCAAGTCCACCCACTTTTCAAATTGCACTTATAGCTCATCAGGCCCAATCATACTTATATGGCCCATTAGGCCCCAGTCACAAATATACGGCCCATCGGCCCAATCCATTCCAACCCACTCAATCAACTATACCAGCACATCACTTAATATCAGTTAACAATTTCTACCGTTTTGGGCCCACAGCCCATTGGGCCCACTTAGCCCATTCTGGGCCGATTGGCCAAAATGTGGCTCGAGACCATGAGATCACTCTATTGGCCCCAGTTGTCGTATCAGTATCTCTACACAAGTGTTCGCAAGCTTGTGTGGTGATCGGCACCAGCCTTTCGCCTTTTTAACTTTTCGGCATTCTGACATTTCGGGATTTTGGCTTTTACCAATTTGTTGTGTGTGCAGTGTATGTACACACCTTATTGGAAATCGGTACCCAAGATCGCCAACCCTATGAACTACTAGCCACCCCTGATTCCAAGATCTGCATCCATACACACACCAATAAAAGTTTGAACACAAGTGACTCATATCCCACAGAAGTCACCCCTAAAACGCCATACTTACATTCGGCCACTTATTAATCCAAAATCAGAAACGAATACACTTACCACTTGATAGCGATCCCTAACACGTTTGCGACCTCTGAATCTTACTCTTGTTAAGACAGGGTTGACGAAAAGAAAGAGTTAGATAAGCCCTCCGGCTTTTACCAAAATGCAGTAAAGAGAGATTGATTTAGAACTTACCCCCTTGATCTTTGATCATGCGGCCTAGTTAGCTTCTTAAATGAGATCCAGCTTTTAAAACTCGATTAAGAATAGTAGATGACAAGAATAGATCCATGATGGAGGAAAAGAAACAATGAATTTGGCAAAGTAATAGGCTATTCGGTCACAAGAAACATAGGGATAGTATTCGACTTTTTGAGAAAAGAATAAGAAAGTAGATGGCCCTCAACACAATTGATTGTGGAAGTATAAATCTGAATCTAAGAATCAAAGCAATCGTTTTGGAAGAACAAGTAAAGAATCGGCACTTCAAAAGAGAAAGGAGCACAACATCAAAAGGAATTTTGGCAAAAGATGATAGCGTATTTGGCAAAAGAAGAATTCAGCTCACATAAATGAATATGGAAGAACAAGAAGAGGGTTTTCTAAATGACAAACTCAATAGCTGAATTGCCTAAAAAATTCGACACTACTCCCCCTAGCCCCCTTTTAAAACCAATTCCATGCCCCTAAAGTCCTATTCGACTCCACTTCATCCAATCCTTGATCACCTCCAATTGTTTCTCCTTATTATCCACCTAAATGCTCTCTTCTCTATCCAAACTTCCTCATTTATGGAAGTGTGGTATGAGATTAATATGCTTTGTTCTTAGATTTTTGTTGAATTTAGCTAATTTGGGCTAAATTGTAAAAAGGAAAATAGAGAGGGACTAAAATGTGAAATTTATGAAATAAATGGACTTGATTTGGCTAAGGGAGGTTTCGGCCTAACTTGATTAAATTGAAGAAAGTCGAAGTAGAATAGAGAGAAGAATAAGATGAATTCGGTCACAATGATGGAGAGGAGAAAAACTATTAACAAAGAGTAAGGGAGGAAGAAAAGTATTCAGCCAAGAGACAGTAAAAGAAGATTGAACAGGACAACACCCGAATGGTCAAAAGCCAAAATTTGGCTACCCGTAAATAGTGAATAGAAAGAACCCAAACAAAGTAAGAATCAAAAAACAGAGAGGAGAATAGACTTGAAACGACAACAAAAAGAGAAACCGAGAGAAACCCCCAATCACCCCTAATGAAAATAGGGTCCAAGAAATGCCAACACTCAAAACCCAAAACCAAAAATGAGAAAAAGAGGAATCATTACCCTAGCCAAATTCTCAATGCCTAAGGTTCCCCATTCAGCTCCAACACTTCTCTCTTCAAACTTCCCTTGATTTTCTCTTAACATCCCTGATTATCTCCTAAAATCTCTCCTCAACTCTCTCCATGACTAATTCAACCTCTACCACTCAGTAGTGTTTGGGTCAAACTCCACTACTCACACAGAAGGAAGTAAAATAAACACTCCTTTATGCATAATGTGACTTAATCCCAATCCCCTTAGAAGCATTAACACGCCACTACCAATGGACCAATAGGCTCTTTTGTGTCATAGTTTACCCATATTTAATTATAAGCCTATTAGCCCAAAGCTAAGGGTTTACTCAATAAAGACAAAATTTTTGTTTAGGCTACAGCTTGAACCCTAGACTTCTCAAACACTCCCAAACACTCCTAAATCACTTAACCATTGAAGTAGACATTTATTTATGTCACTTTCTTGCACAACTAAAAATTTTTGTGCAGTCTCCTAATAGTTCCATGCTCATGACTTATTTCTTCTAGGTCCAAAATTTAGGGTGTTACAATCTAACTTCTATTCTGATGTTTCAACAGGTAAATGAATGATATGGTTGAGAATGAGATTGGTACGAGATGGTACAGGTACGTGCATAAGTCATATTAGTTTTGAATCGAGGAAATGGTGTGAAAGTGTTTATTTTGTGATCGAATAAGTGAAAGGTTTGTTGTTGATGTGAATTCACGTATTTATGATCAATTGTTGATTATGTGTTTATGATTATATTGAATTTATTTCATACGAGCTTAGTAAGCTTTATAGCTTACTTCATTTATTTTTCCCCTATTTTATAGTGTTATCGAGTTAGCTCAAATTCGGGGATCATCGAAGACATCGTCACACTATCCAACTATCAATTTGGTACTTTTAAGTTTATGTTTTGAATATATGGCATGTATAGGGACTTTGATCATTTTGGTATTTGTGATGCTTATAAAATTGGCCGTTTAAAATGGCTTGTAAATGTATATGTTTTAGTTTGTATATATAGCCATGAGTGATGTCTTATTTTGGTGTGTTTAGGTATGGTTGTGGTTATGGTATTCTAGTTGCTCAAAGGATTAGTTGATTTGTGGAGTATAAATGTTTGAGAAATGCCTTGTTGTGGCATGATTTTAGATGTTGAATTGGTTGTTTGATACGATCTGCCTCGGGTGAGTCGAGTCGTATGCAGATTTGCCCAATCGTCTACGAGGAAGTATCATTCGGCTCACTTTAAAAGTGGTGTTTGGTTAAAGAAGGATGTTTTAGGGTAAAGATTGTGGAAGCTATTAAAAGGGGTTTTAAAGATAGGTTTATGAATTTTTATATAGGTTCGGTTAAAGAAGATTAAGATGAAGGATGGAATGGAGATGGGTTAACAAACAATGAATGATAAGTGAAAAAGGTGGCTCAGTAGCAATGGAAGGGAAAGTAAAAGAAAATGGATAGATGATGGAGATGGAAGATAGTACTTAAGTTTCAAGTAAGATTTGATACTATAGAGAGTATCGCCCCAACACTTATATCGCTTAAGGTGGTAAATGGAAGATTAAACCTTGACCCGCTACTTAGAAAGTAGGAACCTTAGTATAAAGGTGAACGCCACACTCGTTGGAGTGATAAGTTCGGAAAGAAGACAAGGTTGACGCCACTAAAACTAGATAAGCCAATGAGTCTTCGACGAAATTTTGAGAGAAAATAATCTCACCAAAATAAGATAATAGTTTCATTAGCAATGAGCCAAAAAGTGCCCACAAAAGCCTTATTACACATATTTATAATGCCAAAGTCAAGCTAATTGAATAGTCACACATATTCATTTTAATGAGCTATTAATGGATAGAATTAAAGTTCATAAACTCTTGAAATTCCAAGCTGAATGTAACTTCACTCTTCAATAGGTTTCAATGTTCTTGAATGCTTGGAAAAACCTTTGAGATCCTTTTGGCCAGCCAAATGGTCACCATTAGCATTGATGGAACTTTAATTTCATGAATGGTCACTTAATGAACAACAGTTTTGGAAGAAGAACAGGTGGCTGCTGAATTTGAGGAGTATAATGCTCCTTGAATTGTTGAAAAAATAGCCCCTTTAATTGCAGATTAATACTTCCCTTGTATGTAACTGAATTTGACTTGTAGAGTCACAAAATTCAATTTGTAACAGCCTCTGTAAAGTAACAGTTTCTAGCTGAAAGGACAAATGTATCTAGACCGAATTATGCCCCTAGGGAATCCATTGATGCGTTCCATGCCTTTCCATGCTCCATACGTCATTTGATGTACCTACATGGGAAATATAAACAAATTAATTTTAAACTATGTGAACATCATAATTTCGGCTAGTGTGAATGCAACACCCAAAACATTAATTCAGTTATGACTTTAATTCACCATATAAACACAAGCACTTTAAAACATAATTAAATAACATACTTATATAAACAAACTCATACATATTTAACAACTAAGATGTTTAAATGCATGGTTTAATGTGTAAACTAAATGAACAAATGAGTTATTTAAATGCATGACTTAATTTAACGATGCAAACTATAACTAATCATGGGAGTTACATAATGCATGACTTTGTTACATGCAGAACATATTAACTAACTACTTAATGGACTTATTAAATTAAAAACATAATTAAAGCAACTAATGTGAACTTAATTTAATACTTAACATATTAACTAGCTAATTAATTTATTCAGCAAATAAAAATGCATGAAATTAAAATAAACGCAAATCAAGCTCAATGAGCTTGCATCAAACCAAGTTGTGCTGAGAATGAGGGAAGGATGAACTCGGTTTAGCTTAAGCAAGCTGGATCGAGCTCAAATGAGCTGAATTTAAGCTGGATGGAGCTCGTGGAGCTAGAAACAAGCTAGGATCAGCTTGCCAACCAGTCATTGCTCGACTCGGGAAACTTGACTGATGAGGTTCACGGGGCGCGCTTGCATCATTGTTTATATGGTAAGCTATGTATGTGTGAATTATGGTAAATGAACCATATTGTTTTGATATTGTTTTGGCATGTATTTAGTTTAGTAAATGGTAGTGAATTGAGATTTGGAATAGATGGAATTATATTAGTATGAATAGCACATTTGGTTGATGATTTTGGCTGTCCATTGGGCTTGGAAATAGTATCATTTGAATGTGTTATAGGTGTGCATATTTGGGTGGCAAAATGGCCTTGTAAATGGCTTATTTTTGTCCAACACGTGATATGGTCGCACCACCTAAGTTGCCAACCACAAATGGAGACCCACTCGAGCTACCTGTTGGTCCAATTACCCGAGCTTGAGCTAAGAAGTTTAAAGATGCAGTGTCAGCCTTGGTTGAGCGAGTTTGGGCTGAATCAATCACCAATTTACTTGATAGTTCCTGGACTAGCTCATCGAGTCATCCGTTTCATCTTTCCAAAGCTCATCCAGCTCATTTTCAGCTCAACCTGCTCGGTTCCAGCTCATCGAGTTCACATCCAGTTCAACTTCAGCTCATGAGATTATTTTCAGCTCAATTTCAGTCCACGAGCTCAGAATTAGCTCAGCCTCAGCTCTCGAGTTTGGACTTAGCTCGATTTTAGCTCACTATCTAAATTATAGCTCATTAAGTTCATTTAAAGCTCATGATAATAAGTTGACTTTTTTTAATTTCATTAAATTAGCTATTTAATTTATCATATTGAATGGTTTCACATTAATATATTAATATTGTCTTAATTTAATTTAATTCTGCTTATTTAATTTGTCTTAGCTGAATTTATAAGTTGCCATTATTGCTTTCACATTAGCCGAATTAATGTTGTTCACATGTCTTGTAGGTACATTCACCTGGATGGCACATGCATGGGGGAGATTAAATGCCATGCATGCATGGTAAGATGCAATGGACGGCACACTAATGGACAAGTTCATGTGCATGTATTTAAAGGTGCATGGATCACATTTAAGGTGATACATGTATAGGACGGTTCATGAACTCCCATGTGTTCATACTCTGCGTTCACACCATGGATGGGGCGTTCACACTTGTGTTCACACCTAGGGCCATTCAGCTACCCTGTGTTCACACTTGCATGGCCATTCAAGACCCTCTGTTCACACCACAAGAGACCTTTCATGGAGCCACCATTATGAAGCCACTATTGGTGAATCAACATGAATTAAAGGCTTCATTAAAGGGATGGCCGAACCTAGTCATACATGCATGGGAACGATTCATTCAAGTGCATTAACGTGTGTTCATGAAGCTACATATTCACCCCCCCATTTGGCTGAACATAGACATCCATTCCAAGGGGTTGTTTCTACTATTTTCTAGAATATTCCTATGTATTTAATAGGTACATGTCTTAAATGTTTAGTCCATGAATGGACCATTCGGCTAGCCTAGGATTTAGTATAAATAGCCAGACATTTTTCATGTAAAGGGACTTTTTGGAACTTTGTCAATTTTATTACGAATTTGTGAGGAATTCTTTTCTCTAATTTCGTTCAAAGATTTCGATTGGCTTGCCTAGTGTCCTAGTTGTGTCAACCGTTTTTCTTTGTCGAAAATCCGAACTTATCACTGCCCGTAGTGTGGCGTTCAACTATACCGAGGTTCCTATCTCTTTAGATAGTGGGTCGAGATCCCTTTATCAAATCCAAACTGAACCAAAAAAGCGTATAGACAAAGGGTCGATATCTTCTTGATATTGGTTCTTGTTTGCACTTTTCCGTTCAAACCCTATCTTTCTTTCTCTTCTAAATCAACTTAACGAACCTTCTCCTATTGAAACTATAACCGACTCCTGTCTTCTTCATCTACTTAGCTCGAACAATACCTTCTCGTAGACGATCGGGCAACTACAAATACGACTCGACTCACCCCGAGACGGATCGTATCATTTGGCATCAGAGCACCTAAAATGAGAAGCACGTGCGACGAAAACATCCCCGGGATAGTCCAAGTGTACACAAGTAAGTAGAGTCTGAAAAAAAAGAAAAAAAAGAGTATAGAAAAAAAATTTTCGTATACCGAAATTTTCTCATTTTGTTTAGTTTGATGTTACTGCTATAAAAACAAAAATCTACGCAGCCAACAAAAAAAAATTTTCGTGTACGCAAGAGTTTCTATTGTATTTGGTTCATTGTTATAGTACAAAAAAAAAGTTATACAAATCTGAAAAAAAATTTTGAAAAAAAATCGAAAAAAAGTGATTGAAAGTGGAAATTGTTTCGTCTTATTCATTCCCGATCCTGAAATTGCTCTTCTACCCTTTTCATTTCTCTATTGATTAGCCACACTAAGACCCAAATTCTTATTTTCTTTTTAGCCTACCCTAAACTGAGTACATCAATCCTTTGCTACCCTTTTTGAGCCGACCACCTAGACCAAGGCTAAGCCTGTGTCGAATCTGCTTACGAAATCACGAGAAAAGATAAGGAGAGGAAAAAGGCACGAGTGTCGCGAGTTACATTCGAGGGGAGGTAAAAGCCGAAATCGAGTGAAAAACACGAGTGTGAGTGGATTTTCTTTTTCTTTCGGAGAGACTAAGTGAGATTTGTGGTGAGGTTGTCAAAATGTCACAAAGCTCGGAGCGTAACAAAGGACTACCACGCCAACCGATCAGAAATATGGTTCCCGGCGGCGGAGGAGTGCCCAATTTGGGACAGCAAGCCCTCTTAAGAGAAATACAAAGAATGTTTCGAATTGAACTTGAATCCATTAACGAGAGATTAGATCGGGTCGAAGAGAGAAAGCAACGAGATCAAACTCCTCAAGGCCCTAGAAGAGACCGCGGACGAGCCCGACCACTAGAAGAAGATCTTTTCAACCAAAGTGACCTAGAAAGTGACCAAGGTTCCAACCAAAGTGGGCGATACCGAGGTCGGCGAAATCGAGGCCAAAGGGATAGAGGGTGAGTCAACGATGATCTCAAGAATATCAAGCTCTCCATACCACCCTTCCAAGGCAAGTCTGATCCGGAAGCATACTTGGAGTGGGAAAAGAAGATAGAGCTAGTCTTTGACTGCCATAATTATTCGGAGATCAAGAAGGTTAAATTGGCAGCCATCGAGTTTTCTGATTATGCGATGGTGTGGTGGGATCAACTTATAACAAGTCGACGACGCAACGGGGAAAGGCCAATTTCCACATGGACTAAAATGAAAGCTATCATGCGGAAGAGATTCATCCCGTCTTATTATCATCGCGAGTTGTACCAAAAGCTGCAAAACCTCACACAAGGTAATCGAAGTGTGGAGGACTATTTCAAAGAAATGGAAATAGCGATGATACGAGCGAATGTGGAGGAAGATCGAGAAGCGACCATGGCAAGATTCCTCTCTGGGTTGAACCGAGACATAGCTAACATTGTAGAACTTCAACACTATGTCGAGGTGACTGATATGGTCCATGTTGCCATCAAAGTGGAAAAATAGCTCAAGTGAAAAGGTACTCTCAAGCCCTTTTCAAACCCTTCCAATAATCCGAAGTGGGGCCAAGGAGTAAACAAACGAGACTTTCCTAACCGTTCAAAGGTGGCAAACTTTCCGGTGAAGCCAAACAAACCCACGGGAGAGTCCAGCAAAGGAAAAGAAATCGCCCATCCCGATAGATCCCGAGACATCAAATGTTTCAAGTGCTTGGGGCGTGGACATATCGCTAGTCAATGTCCAAATCGGAGAGTAATGGTGATGTCCGTAAATGGAGATATTGAGTTGGAAGAAGAAAAACAAGAAGAATCTGACGAATCTTCTGATAAAGAGGAAGAAGAACTCGAATATGCGGTAGAAGGCGAGATACTTGTGATCAAACGAAGCCTAAGCTTGCAAAGTGTCGAAGACGAGCAACAACGTGAGAATATTTTCCACACTCGTTGCCATGTTCAAGGTAAAGTGTGTAGTCTCATCGTTGACGGAGGAAGTTGCACGAACGTTGCTAGTACGCTTATGGTGGAGAAGTTAGGACTACCGACTACAAAGCACCCACATCCATATAAGCTTCAATGGCTTAACGATGGTGGAGAATTGAAGGTGCCCAAACAAGTGAAGGTGCCTTTCTCGATTGGAAAATATTCCGATGAAGTGCTTTGTGACGTAGTTCCAATGCATGCCGGACACTTACTGCTAGGCCGACCTTGGCAGTTTGATCGAAAGGTGGTACATGACGGATACACCAATCGTTATACTTTCAAGTATCAAGGCAAGAATGTCACCTTGGAGCCTTTGACCCCTCGTCAAGTTTACAAAGACCAAGTAAGATTGAGAGATTCCATTGAAAAACACAAAGAAAGTGAGAAAAAAGAAAATAAAGAAAAAATTGTGAGAAAATGAGTGAAAAGAAACATGAGAAAACAAAAGAAAAGAATCAAAAGCGAGAGAACAAAAAGAGAGAAGAAAAAGAGAGTGCAAAAGTGAATGTTTATGCAAAAGCGAGTGATATACGAAAGTCATTTCTGTTGAGGCAACCGGTGCTTGTACTTTTGTACAAGGAATCATTTTTAAATTCTAACGACTTGAATCCCGATCTACCATCTTCTGTTAAGATTCTTTTGCAGGAATTTGAGGACGTATTTCCTGATGAAGTTTCGAGTGGATTGCCACCGATTCGGGGGATCGAAAATCAAATTGATTTCATTCCTGGCGCATCCATTCCTAACCAACCAGCCTATCGTAGTAACCCCGATGAGACAAAGGAGTTACAAAAGCAAGTAAACGAGCTTTTGGAAAAGGGGTTCATATGAGAAAGTCTTAGCCCTTGTGCTGTGCCAGTCCTACTAGTTTCGAAAAAGGATGGAACGTGGCGAATATGCGTCGATTGTCGTGCAGTTAACAAGATTACCATTAAGTACCGGCATCCGATTACGCGACTCGATGACATGCTAGATGAGTTAAGTGGTGCGCAGCTATTTTCAAAAATCGACCTCAAGAGCGGGTACCATCAAATACGCATGCGCGAGGGAGATGAATGGAAGACTGCTTTCAAAACCAAACATGGTTTGTATGAGTGGTTGGTAATGCCCTTCGGCCTTACTAACGCTCCTAGTACTTTCATGCGTCTAATGAACCATGTGCTTCGAGCCTATATCAGATTTGTTGTCAGTTCGCAAGGCCTCGAAGTCGACCAAGAGAAGGTGAAGGCAATTCGAGAGTGGCCGAGACCGACTAGCATCACACAAGTGCGAAGTTTCCATGGCTTAGCGAGCTTTTACAGACAATTCGTCCTGAATTTCAGCATGTTAGCCGCACCTCTCACGAGTGTGATTAAAAAGAATTCAACATTCTTTTGGAATGAGGACCAAGAAAAATCGTTTACTGCTCTCAAAGAGCATTTAACTAACGCTCCTTTATTATCTTTGCCTAACTTTGATAAAACTTTTGAAATTGAATGTGATGCCTCAGGTATCGGAATAGGAGCTGTGTTAACTCAAGAAGGCAAACCTGTGGCATACTTTAGTGAGAAGCTTAGTGGTGCTCCATTGAATTACCCAACATACGACAAAGAAATGTATGCGTTGGTTCGAGCATTGGAAACGTGGCAGCACTACTTATGGCCGAAAGAGTTCGTCATTCATTCAAACCAAGAATCTCTAAAGCATATAAAAGAACAGCATAAACTCAATAAACGACATGCAAAATGGGTAGAGTTTCTTGAATCCTTTCCTTATGTTATACGGTACAAAAAAGGTAAGGAAAATATTGTTGCTGATGCACTTTCTCGTCGTTATACCTTGTTGAATTATTTGGATTCTAGACTACTTGGTTTTATGTTTCTGAAAGATTTGTACATAACTGACCCTGATTTTGGAGAAATTTACAAATCGTGTGAGCATAATGCTGTTGATAATTTTTTTAGGTTTGATGGCTTCTTATTACGTGAAGGAAAACTTTGTGTCCCACAAAGCTCCATGTGAGAGATGCTAGTACTTGAGGCTCACGGCGGTGGGTTAATGGGACACTTCGGTATCGCAAAAACTTTGGCCATGTTGCAAGAACATTTTTATTGGCCTCGAATGAAAAGGGATGTTGAGAAGGTTTGTTCTAGATGTATAGCATGTAAGAAAGCCAAATCTAAGGTTAACCCCCATGGGCTTTACACGCCTTTGCCCATTCCTAAAGGGCCTTGGGTCGACCTTTCTATGGATTTCATCTTAGGACTACCGCGGACACGAAATGGGAAAGATTCTATATTTGTGGTTGTAGATCGATTTTCCAAAATGTCACATTTCATTGCTTGTTCAAAAACTGATGATGCGGTTAATATTGCTAATCTTTTTTTTAAAGAAATTGTCAGGTTGCATGGGATTCCAAAGACCATTGTTTCTGATCGAGACGCAAAATTTTTGAGCCACTTTTGGAGAACATTATGGAGTAAACTTGGCACGAAGTTACTATTTTCCACAACTTGTCATCCTCAAACGGATGGCCAAACTGAGGTGGTGAATCGTGTTCTCTCTACTTTGTTGCGAGCAATCATTCGCAAGAATCTTAAATCGTGGGAAGAGTGCCTGCCTCACATCGAGTTCGCTTACAATCAGACTGTGCATTCGGCTACCAAATTTTCTCCCTTTGAAATTGTTTATGGCTTTAACCCTTTATCTCCTCTTGATTTAATTCCTATACCTAACGACCAATTTGTTAATGTAGATGCGAAGAGGAAAGCTGAATATGTGAAATAGCTCCATCACAAGGTTAAAGCCAACATTGAGGCCCAAACGGAGCAATACGTGCAAAAAGCCAATAGAGGAAGAAAATAAATAATTTTTGAACCTGGAGATTGGGTGTGGGTTCATATGCAAAAAGAGAGGTTTCCGGTTCAGCGAAGATCGAAATTACTATCGAGGGGAGTGGGCCGTTTCAAGTTTTGGAACGCATCAACGATAACTCATATAAACTTGACCTCCCAGGTGAGTATAGTGTGAGTGCTACTTTTAATGTGGCTGATCTGTCTCCTTATGATATAGGTGACGATTTGGGGGCAAATCGCCTCGAAGAGAGGGGGAATGATACGGTCGCACCACCTAAGTTGCCAACCACAAATGGAGACCCACTCGAGCTACCTGTTGGTCCAATTACCCGAGCTCGAGCTAAGAAGTTTAAAGATGCAGTGTCAGCCTTGGTTGAGCGAGTTTGGGCTGAATCAATCACCAATTTACTTGATAGTTCCTGGACTAGCTCATCGAGTCATCCGTTTCATCTTTCCAAAGCTCATCCAGCTCATTTTCAGCTCAACCTGCTCGGTTCCAGCTCATCGAGTTCACATCCAGTTCAACTTCAGCTCATGAGTTTATTTTCAGCTCAATTTCAGTCCAAGAGCTCAGAATTAGCTCAGCCTCAGCTCTCGAGTTTGGACTTAGCTCGATTTTAGCTCACTATCTAAATTATAGCTCATTAAGTTCATTTACAGCTCATGATAATAAGTTGACTTTTTTTAATTTCATTGAATTAGCTATTTAATTTATCATATTGAATGGTTTCACATTAATATATTAATATTGTCTTAATTTAATTTAATTTTGCTTATTTAATTTGTCTTAGCCGAATTTATAAGTTGCCATTGTTGCTTTTACATTAGCCGAACTAATGTTGTTCACATGTCTTATAGGTACATTCACCTGGATGGCACATGCATGGGGGAGATTAAATGCCATGCATGCATGGTAAGATGCAATGGACGGCACACTAATGGACAAGTTCATGTGCATGTATTTAAAGGTGCATGGATCACGTTTAAGGTGATACATGTATGGGACGGTTCATGAACTCCCATGTGTTCATACTCTGCGTTCACACCATGGATGGGGCGTTCACACTTGTGTTCACACCTAGGGCCATTCAGCTACCCTGTGTTCACACTTGCATGGCCATTCAAGACCCTCCGTTCACACCACAAGAGACCTTTCATGGAGCCACCATAATGAAGCCACTATTAGTGAATCAACATGAATTAAAGGCTTCATTAAAGGGATGGCCAAACCTAGTCATACATGCATGGGAACCATTCATTCAAGTACATTAACGTGTGTTCATGAAGCTACATATTCACCCCCCCATTTGGCCGAACATAGACATCCATTTTAAGGGGTTGTTTCTACTATTTTCTAGAATATTCCTATGTATTTAATAGATACATGTCTTAAATGTTTAGTCCATAAATGGACCATTCGGCTAGCCTAGGATTTAGTATAAATAGCCAGACATTTTTCATGTAAAGGGACTTTTTGAACTTTGTCAATTTTATTACGAATTTGTGAGGAATTCTTTTCTCTAATTTCGTTCAAAGATTTCGATTGGCTTGCCTAGTGTCCTAGTTGTGTCAACCATTTTTCTTTGTCAAAAATCTGAACTTATCACTACCCATAGTGTGGCATTCAACTATACCGAGGTTCCTATCTCTTTAGATAGTGGGTCGAGGTCCCTTTATCAAATCCAAACCGAACCAAAAGAGCGTATAGACAAAGGGTCAATATCTTCTTAATATTGGTTCTTGTTTGCACTTTTCTGTTCAAACCCTATCTTTCTTTCTCTTCTAAATCAACTTAACGAACCTTCTCCTATTGAAACTATAACCAACTCCTGTCTTCTTCATCTACTTAGCTCGAACAATACCTTCTCGTAGACGATCGGGCAACTACAAATACGACTCGACTCACCCTGAGACGGATCGTATCAACACGGGCAGAGACACAGGTGTGTGTCTCAACCGCGTGCGACGCATGGTCATGGTACACGACCATGTGTTCCTTGAAGCTTAATTAAAATTCAAGTCAGTCAGTTACACAGCCTAGACACACGGGCGTGTGGTCAGCCGTATGGCCAAGTCAGTATACCCTCTAATTTTCACACGGCCTAGCACACAAACGTGTGGTCGGCCGTGTGATGCAAGTTAGTATGTATACCCTATTTCTGCACGGCTTGTGACACGGGCATGTCTGTAGCCATGTCAGGCACACAGCCTGTTCACACGGGCGTGTGACCCCTGTATTCTTGAAAATTTTTCAAAGTTTCTAAAGTTTTTGTATATTATCAGATTAGTCCTGAACCATCTCTAAAGCATGTTTAAGGCCCCGTAGGCCCTTATAAAGAACAATGTGATGGAGTTTGAATAATTTTTTATTATGAATGATTAATGTATGAGATATATTCATTAAATGATGTGATTTGATCGGTAATACCTTGTAACCCTATTCTAGCAACAAATATAGGTTAGGGGTGTGATGCGAGCGTGCCCAGCGAACCCCATCGGTCAAGTCTTTTGAGTCGAGCATTGACATATTGGCAAGCTATCCCAGCTCGTTTCTAGCTCTACGAGCCCCGTCCAGCTCAAATCCAGTTCATTCGAGCTCAATCTAACTTGCTCGAGCTAAACCGAGCTCACTCTTAGCTCATATTCAGCTAACGAGCTAAACCTTAGCTCAACTTCAACTTAGGAGTTTAACCTCAGCTCAACTTTAGCTCACGAGCTAAAGCTTAGCTCATTTTAGTTTAAACTCGATTTTGACTTTAATACATTAAATAAAATCTGAACTTATTTATTTAAGCATTAAATTTGTTTTACATTAATATTCGTTATTAATATGTTATAGTTATCACATATTTTAATTATGTTCACATGTTAGCCGAAATTCATGCATGTCATTAATATGTTCACATTAGTACCGAATTTTGTGTGTCCATAATATGTCTCATAATTTGTTTTTATTTTATGTAGGTGCATCATACATGGATGGCACAATGAATGCTTGAAGAAACATCTCTTTTGGGCACCCCACATGCATGAATGGACAACATTTAATTGGTGCATGTATGGCTAGATGCAAGGTTCCTACAAATCCATGCATGTGCTGAATGCATGTATGTTTGGATTCAATGTTCATGTATGTTCAAATGTATGAAGGAATGAAGATTCATTCATTCATAAAATGCATGCATAGCTACATACATGGAATTGGCGTTTCATGCATGTTGGAAGGTTCAACGCACATAAACATACATGTATGAGCCGAATGCATGTTTGGACATTAAAGGCTAGTCCATAAATGGATCAAATGCATGGGACGATAGAATGCATGAATGACTTAAGTGCATGTACGGGGGAAGTAGCTGCCAACTAATTCCAAGTTGACCGACGAGCTCATTGAACATGTTCACACCTTGAATTGACCTATAAGCTTCTACACATGCATGGATGTATTCAAGAACATCTAAGGAGAAGGATTAACTTATAAATTCAGCATATTGATTAAATAATATGCATGCACAAAGGGGAGAACGAATTTGCAAGGTTCATGCCCTCCTTTCATGAACCTACATGCCATTAAAGTACTTATCTATGATGGTGAATATTCCATGCAAGTGCATGAACATCTCAAGGAGATGAAAGCAACCTTTGGTGTACATACGAGGCACCTGAAGCCTTCTTCATGGCTAAGTATTCATGCACACTCAAGGGGGGATCATTCTTAACCATGAAGCTAACCCATGAGCTCCCATGAGGCCGAACATGGACAAGCTCACCATTGGACTCTTTCTAGAATTTTCCTTAGTTTTTAATGGATGCATTTCTTAATTGTTAAGCTTTGTAAATGACCATTCGGCTAGCATAGGTACTAGTATAAATAGCTAGCTCATTTTTTCTTATAGGAGACTTTTTGCTCATTGTTAATGAAATTATCTTATTTTGGCGAGATTATTTTCTCTCCAAATTTTGTTGAAGACTCGTTGACTTATCTAGTCTCTAGTGGCGTCAACCCGTTTTCTTCTATCCGAACTTATCACTATCATATAGTGTGGCGTTCACCCTTATACCAAGGTTCCTACTTCTCCAAGTAGCGGGTTGAGGTTTATTCACTATCATTCCTCCACCTTGAAAGCCTATAAGTATATGGGTCAATACTCTTCAGTATTGGTTTTTACTTGCTTTTGAGTTGGTTTTATTCCATATCCGTCACCTACCAAACTTCTTTCCTTCCATCCTTTCACTTCATCATATCCGAACCATTAATCCACTTTCCCTCAATTGTTTGTTATCCAACTTCTATGCTTATCTCCATCCTATATTTTTCTATAACCGAACTTATATATTATTCATATCTAAAAACCTATCTTTGAACCCTTTTACATAGCTTTTGCTATTAATTACTTAAAAACATCACTTTTAAACTAGCCAAATGATACTTTCTAGTAGACGATCGGGCAACTCGCATATGACTCTGAAGCGAACTCGGTTACGATATTAGCTAAATTTACGTTGAGTGCCGATCGTAGTCGAGAAGATGAACGAAGTCGTAGTTGAAAGGGTTAGGTGAATTAGCGAAAGGATAAAAGATGATGTGTTTAGGAATTTAAAAAAAAATTAGGAGGTTTATGTTTAGAAAGAAGATTGAAAGGTTGGAAGTTAGATAGAAGGATGGTGTATGAAAATTAATGGTTGAGCAATGAGTTGATTTGGGTAAGGTATGTTAGGTCACGAAAAGTACGAAATGGTATAGAAGGTACGAAATGGTAAACTAGAAAGAAGGAATAAGGTAGTGTTCGAATTTGGTAAATCAAACAAAATAGGTGCTCGATGGTCAAGTTTCTTAGACGTCAGGAAAGATTCAACACCAAATGTGTCACCCCGAATCCTATATGGTCTAAGTTGGGTTGCGGAGTATTGAAGAATAGGTTTTGAGTGCCACACCAAGTTGGGTTCAGTGATAAGCTCGAAATAAGCACGTTTGATGCCACTAGCAAAGCTAGATAAGTCGCACGAGACTTATACAAAGTTAAGAGGAATCAAACCTCACAGAAATAGAATTTTAGTATAAAATTGATCAAAAAGTCCTTTTACAATGAAAATGAACAACTATTTATACTAGTAACATAAGCTAGCTGAATGGTGACGTGAACCCGGTTATGAGATAAGCTGGATTTATGTTGAATGCCCGATCGTAGTCGAGAAGAAGAAGAATGAAGTCACAGTTGGAAAGAGTAGATAGAAAAAAAGAAGTTTAGAAGATGGTATGTTTACGAGTTTAGGTGAAGTGATTAGAGTTGTCGGAGTTTAGAAAGAAAGGATGATAGATGGTAGGATGGTTAAGGTTGGTGTATGAGAATAAATGAATGATTGAAGGTTCAGTTTAGGTAAGGTAGGATAGGTTACGAAAGGTACGAAATGGTAAGTTGGTTTAAAATGGTTTGGAATGTACGAAAATGGTATAGAATATATGATTTGGTATAGAAGGTACAAAATGGTAAGTTAAGAAAGTAAGGTGGTTGATGGTCGAAAGTCTTAGACGTCAGGAAAGATTCAACACCAAAGGTGTCACCCCAAATCCTATATGGTCTAAGTTGGAAAATAGTAAGTGAAGGATAGGTTTGAGCGCCACACCAAGTTGGGTTCGATGATAAGCTCGAAACAAGCAGGATTGATGCCACTAGCAAAGCTAGATAAGTCGCACGAGACTTGTACAAAGTTAAGAGGAATCAAACCTCACAGAAACAGAGTTTTGGTATAAAATTGATCAAAAGTCCTTTTACAAATGAAGTGAACAACTATTTATACTAACAACTTAGGCTAGCCAAATAGTCCTATTCATGGACTTAACAACTAAGTAATGTATCTTAATTAATGGCATGAAAATTCTAGAAAAATGACAAATGGTGCTCTTGTCCATGTTCGGCCAAATGGGGGAAAGCTTCATGAATAAGGACATGAGGTGAATGAATGATCTCTTGAATGGACTTGGCTACATTCATCCAAGGTGTCTTAATGATGCACTAATGAGGTGATGCTTCACCAAAGGTGGCATCATAATGGTGGCTTCATGAATATGCATTGATGTACTTGGATGAATGTTCTTCATGCATGCATGACTAGGTTCGGCCAACACCTTTAATGGAGCCTTTAATTCATGTTGTTTCACCATGAGTGGCTTCTTAAATGAGGCTTCATGAAGGGTCAGACTAGGTGTGAACAAGGAGATTGAGTAGTCTCTTGTGTGTGAACGTCCAACCGAATGGTCATCATGGTGTGAACACAAGGTGTGAACACATGGGAAATACATGAATCGTCCAATGCATGTTCCTTCATTAATAGAATCCATGAATTTTCAAATACATGAGTAATCATCATGAACATGCATAAGACCCTTTGTTTACCGTCCATTGAACCTTTCTATGCATGTACCTACAAGATGAATGAACAACATTAACAGCTCATGTGAACACATTAATCAAATATGAACACAATTAAACACTTCATTAATATGAACACATTAACCAAATATGAACACAATTAAACACCTAATTAAATTCGGCTAACATATTTAATTCTTGTAATAATTTAGACATATTTATTTCTAGTTCAAATTATGACAAATTTATGATGTGCATTAACTACTTAACTAGTCAACTAGCTCACTTTAATAAATATGCAATGATTAAGCTAAGATGAGCTGAGGGTTTCGGCTATGAGCTGTGTTAAGCTAAAATTAAATTAAATGAACTGAGTTTATTTAAATTAAAAGTTGATGGAGCTGAGTCAGAGCTTAGTTGAGCTCAACTGAGCTAGATTGTACTCCCGTGAGCTGAAGCGAGCTGAAATTAGCTTGAATTAAGCTAACTATCCTCGGTTCCAAGTTGTGTTCAGCTACATTTTGCATGTTGGATCCATGAGCTAGCTGTAATTGCTGACAGAGAGCTGAAATAGAGTGTTGGAAGCGTCAAGCTCGAGCTCTCGTCATGGGACCTTGCGGCATAGCAAGTATTCCATCATCCGGGCATGTTGTTGACTTGGACGCGTTTGCGTTAAATGGTCCTATTCATGAGCTTAACAACTAAGCAATGTATCCAATTAAAGAGTATGAAAATTCTAGAAGCTGTCCATTGGTGAGCTCGTCCATGTTCGGCTGACTGGGAGATGAATGTATGTCTTTATGGCAAAGCATTAATCCACTTGAGTAATGATGCATGAATGGAAGTTAACAAGCCTTGACTAGATTCGGCCATGGTCCTTTATGAAGCATTGAATTGGTGATGTTTGGCCAAAAGTTATGAGCTTTAATGTGGGTTCTTGAATGGCCAAATGAGGTGTAAACAAGGAGCTTGAGTAGTCTCTTGTGTGTGAACATACAACTAAATGGACATCATGGTGTGAACACAAGGTGTGAACACATGGGAAATGCATGAATCGTCCAAATGCATGTTCCTTCTATTAATATGTTTCATGAATCTTCAAATACATGAACAATCAGCATGAACATGTACATGTCCCTTTGATTGCCGTCAATTGAACCTTTCTATACGTGCACCTTGCATTAACACCCTCCATGCATGTGCCGTCCAAAGGGTGATGTACCTACAAGGTGAATGTAAGCATTAATAGCACATGTGAACACATTAATTAAATATGAACAAAAATAAACACTTAATTAAATTCGACCAGCATATTAAAGTCTTGTAATATTTTGGACATATTTATTTCTAGTTATTCTAAGACAAATTTAAAGTATGCAATAACCACATTAAATAACTTGTCAACTAGCTCACTAAATGACATAACAATAAATAAGCTGAGGGTTTCAGCTATGAGCTGTGTTAAGCTGAAAACAAAGTAAATAAGCTACGATTATTTAAAATAGAACTAATTGAGCTGAGTAAGAGCTTAGTTGAGCTCATCCGAGCTAGAATGGACTCTCGTGAGCTGAAATTAGCTTGAATTAAGCTACTATCTTTGCTTCAAAGTTGTGCTCAGCTACAATATGGTCGTTGGAGCCATTAACTAGCTTGAATTGATGATAAAGAGCGCAAATGGACTCTTGAAAATGTCGGGCTCGAGCTCTCGTCATTGGTCCTTGTGGCATAGCAAATGCACTGTTGTCCGGGTAGGTTGTTGGCTTGGACGCGTTCGCGTCAACTCGACTCATCCCCGAGGCAGATCGTATCAGGGTGTTACATTTTATTAGTACCAGAGCTACGGTTTAGTCAATTCTAGGACTAACGTAGCGTGTAAGAGTCTAGTTATACATGCCATATATATATACTCTTTGATGGTGTGATGATTTCTAACAGTTTAAACTATGTTTTTGTATAGTAATGTATCCTAAACGAGCTGTAGCTGATGATGTAGAGAGTAATGCGCTTGCTCCCGCTCAAGGGGCGACGCCATCTGACTCTATGCCTGTAACAAGTTGCCACGAGGGAGAGGCTAAACAAGTCTTCTTCCAAATGATGAATGAGTGGTTCACGGAATTTGTTTGAACAAATACAGCTACTCAACAGCCTCCACCCCCACCTATTCCTCAGCAAATTCCTTTTGTTCCTCAAGCTATAGATACAATACAGTTGAACAAGCCACCAATTATAAGATTCGTAAATATGGGGCTAAACAGTTTCGGGGTATGGTTGATGATGATGCTGAGAGAGCTAAATTTTGGCTCGAAAATACAATCCAAGTATTCGACGAGTTATCTTGTACACTTGATGAATGCATCAAATGTGATATATCTTTGCTGAGAGACACCGCGTATCAATGGTGGAACACGTTAATATCTGTGGTTCCAAAAGAACATGTTACTTGGGAGTTCTTTCAATCTAAATTTTGAAAGAAATACATCAGTCAAAGTGTAACACCCCTGTAACAGCCTGATTTAGACTCGATTTAGAATGGTGATTTTGGGACCACAAACCTAAGTCAGAAAAATATTTTAAAATTATTTTCTGTGTTTATTTTGTGTGAATTTATATCTGTGAAATTTTCGTAATTTTATTTTCTCATTTAGATGTCCGATTAAAATAAAGGGACTTAATCGCGTAAAGTGAAAATTTAGTGGTTATTTTTAAAAGAGGCCGAATTGCTATTGGCTTTATAAATTAAAGCCCTTAAGTTGTAATAGCCCATTTATTTATTAGTGGGACGATGGTAAGCATCAATTATATAGTTTTTATATTATTTTATTGAAGTTATATATATGTGAAATAAACTTTATCTTATAATAAGGTAAAGTATATATATTATAATGCATGATAAATGAAAGCCACTTTTTATGTTCATTGGTTTATTGAAAGGACGGTATTAGGCTTATATATAAAGATTTTATATTCATTCATTAAGGGCAATTTAGGAAACTAATAAGTTAACTTATTATAATACAAAAGCATATCATAAAACTTTAGTTTATATTTTGTTTCTTCATTATTGAAATAAAGCAAATAAGAAAAAAAGAAAAGAAGCTAGGTTCAACCATCCTTTCAAGCTCAATTCAAGGTTCGTTTTTAGTCGATTTTTGATAAGTTTTATATTTTTGAGATCGTTTGTAACAATCCGATTTTAACCCTATTTGGAACGGTGGTTTCAGGACCACGAATCTGAGTTAGAAAAATATTTTAATATTATTTTTAATGTTTATAATGTGTGAATTTGTGTGTGTCAAAATTTTGTTTAAAAATTCTATCATTTACCGATTTAATAAAAAGGGCTTAATTGTGTAAAATGAAAATTATATGATTTAATAGTAAAGGGCTGAATTGATTATGACTTTTTAATATAAAGTATCTACGTTGATATTAAACCATTAATTAATGCATGGGACGGCACTAACCTTAATATAAAATGGTTTAAAGTTAAAGTCATTAAGGTTAAATTTGTAATTCAATTATATTATATGTTAAATAAAACATAAAACATTTTATATTCATGCATGTTCATCTTTAGAAAGCTGAAATTGGCTAAGGAAGAAAGAAAACTAGCATTCGGCCCTTGTGTTCTTCAATTTAGGTATGTACTTTTTTCAGTTTTTGATAATTTTTATGTTTTTGAGATCATTGCTTTAAATACTACTCGACCCATGCCTGAATTTTTTATTTTGATGATGTATTCATGAGTTGCCATTATTGATATCTTTGTGAATTTTGTGTTTGATGTTGTTAAATAAAAGATATGTGTTAGATTACTAAGTTTGTATTGGAAATTTTCATGAAAATTAAGTAAATAGGGCTTATTGCAAAAATAGTAAATAGAGGGACTAGATTGTTAATTAAATTAAATTTGAGGACTTGTATGGGCATGGGAAGTTGATACGATCCGCCTCAGGAATGAGTCAAGTTATGTGTTTGCCCGATCGTCTACAAAGAAGTATCGTTCGATTTGTTCAAAGGATGTTTTAAGTGAATAATGGCGAAAGCTATGTAAAAAGGGTTCAAAGATGGGTTTATGGATATGAAGTTTGTGTAGGTTCGGTTATAAAAAAATAATAAAAGATGGAGATAAATATAGTAATTAGATAACAAACAACGGGTGTGAAGTGAAATGATGGTTTGATTATGATGAAATGAAAGGATAGAAATGGAATGGAATGAAAATGATCTCAAAAACAAGCACAAACCAATTTTAAAAAATATTGACCCAAATGCTTATAAGTTTTCAAGGTGGTCAAATGGAGAATAGGAGAACCTCGACCCACTACTTAGCAAAGTAGGAACCTTGGTATAAGGGTGAGTGCCACACTATTTGATAGTGATAAGTTCGAGATAAAGAAGAAGGCAGGTTGACGCCACTAGTGACCTAGATAAGCCAACAAGTATTCAACGAAATATGAGAGAAATGTTTTCTCACAAAATGATGTAATTTTCATTAAGGTGTCCAAAAGTTCAAAAAAGTCTCTACATCAATCTAAAATCAAAGTATTTATAGGAGTATAACAAGCCTAACTGAATGGACACATATTTAATTGAGTTTTAATTAAACTAATTAAAACTATGAAACTCTTGATGAATTCAAATAGTTGTAACGGCTATGGCATCTTGTTTAACCTTCCAAATGAGCTAATTATGACTCTAATGAGCTGATTAAAATTATTTTAATGCATGATCAGCCAAGAGATCAAAACAGCCCATTTAATTTCCCTTTAGACGGCCGAATGGTCACCATTTATAAAGAAAACATTTTTTTGGGCACATGAATGGCCTCCCTTGTGTAAATGCTGAATGTAACCGTCCAAGGATGTTAATGAATAGCCACTTTTATGAAGAAAAACGTTTGGAAGTTTTTTTGGCTTGAAAATAACTCCTAGTAACTCTTGATTTCTCCTTTGGCTAGTTGAAAAGACTCCAACAACTTAATGAAGTTTAAAGCCTCCTTATTGAATGCATAATAGCCTTTAAATATAATTGTTGTGAGCTGAAAAGTCACCTACAATTAAACATATGTAACCGTCACATTTATTCAATTATTAAGCTTAAAACAAATTAACAACTACTTAAATAAATGAACTAACACTTATGCATCATTTATTCCAGCAACCAGTTAATTAAAAGAAGTATTAAATGAACTTTAACTCATGCACCAATAAATTAACCTAGTAACTAGATTAATTAAAGAAACAACTCATTAAATTAAGTTAATCAAATAAACTCATTTAATTAAACTAAGATGAATTGTATTAATGACCAGCAACTCATTTATTAACTTAAGATGCTTAAATGCATGATTTAAAATGCAAACTAAATGAACAAATGAGTTACTTAATGCATGACTTAATTAAATGCAGAACACATAATGCATGTCATAATTAAAATATGTAGATTAATAATGCATGACATTAACTAAAAATGCATTTAATTACACAAGACATAATTAAAGACTAAAGTAACTAAAATAAATAAATCAAGTCATTATTCCAGCAATTTAAATGCAAGAATTAAATAAACTCAAATCAAGCTCAAAGAGCTTGCGTCAAGTCGAGCTGAGCTGGATGGAGCTCAGGGAGCTGGAAAGGAGCTAGGATCAGCTTGCCAACATAACAATGCTCTACTCAAAAGACTTGAACGTTGGGGTTCGCTGGGCGCGCTCACATCATTCCCCCCTCTTTTTGGTGACTTGTCCTCAAGTCGAGCTGTTTGTCCATTTTAAAAGTGTCCCTCTCATGCGTCTTTCCTCGATCAAATGGAACAAAGGTCATCATACAAACCTGAAAAAATCTTACCACTTTCGGTATGAAGAAACTCAAGGAAGTCAGATTCATATGATATTTAAAATTAAAGAAGAATTCATTCAATTGAACATATGCCAAAAATTTTAATTGGAAAAATAGGCATACATAAAGTTAACAAAAATTTCGATATGCCAACTTTGCAAACATGTGAACTTAATTGTAGCAAAGGATAATGATTCACAGTTTTTTGCAAATAGTTAAGCATAATAAACCGCATCCAAAACTTTTCAAAATGTTTATTCGA
Source organism: Gossypium stocksii (assembly GCA_020496765.1). Classification (NCBI taxonomy): domain Eukaryota; kingdom Viridiplantae; phylum Streptophyta; class Magnoliopsida; order Malvales; family Malvaceae; genus Gossypium; species Gossypium stocksii. Next base: position 6,605 of record JAIQCV010000039.1, on the reverse strand, counting down.
AAATAGAAAGTCATAAGATTGTTCACACAAAATAAACCATGGCCAAAGGTATGGTAGCTCTTTTTTCCGCTTTTGAATTATATGAGTGATGTCATTACATTCCAACAAAAGTACACTATCACTAGGCCAAGAAGAGCATTTAATCATATCAAGATGCAAATAGTTTCCAAACAGCAAATCAACAAAATTTTCATCGTTATTTAAATGAGTTAGAGGAATTTCAAAAGTTTCGAAAACTTTACCTGGTCGTTCTTGAAGAGAAGAAAATTGAAAGTTGGTTTTACCTTTTTCAAGCAAAATGAATCTTCTCTCTTCGGCAAGATAATGCAGAACTAACCTTTTATTTTGACCAACTTGAGGTGAACAGGGATACCTCATGCTCGTCAAAGTAGTACGTTCACAATAAAGGAAAAGGTTAGTTTCAATAGAAACGATGGACTTAAAAAGAAAAGGTAAATTATCATTGGAATTTGGTTCAAGATCCAAAACATAAGAAGTTCGTACCTTATCAATGTGAAGCAAATATTTCACATGGAGCCATGGAAAGTAAATATGGAACGAACCAAAGTTGATTCCAAAATTCTTAAGTGAAAACCGAGCATCGAGCAAACATAAATGGGATGTACAACACACAAGATGCTTGATGTTCCCATATAATGAACCAAAACCATAAATGCCAGGTTTTGAACACATGAATTTGGTCATTTGATCCAACAGGCAATATGTATTGATTAATTCCCAAGGTCCACATCAAATTAAATAAAGAGAATGGTACCAACTTATCACAAGACTCAAATTTCACTCGATCAAACATACATGTAAAATGGATATAACAAGACAAACCATTAAATAAAATAGGCATTTTACATGTCAACAAGTTATCATGCAAGTTCATCAGAGGAAACTTAGACATGCAAATATTCGAGCATTTTTGCATCACAAATTTCATTCGAACAGATAGTTCAAAACATGGAGATCTCGCACAAAAATTTAAAGATTGATCTTGAATGCCAAAATTAAACGGGTCAAATATCTCATGCGAAGATTTTTTAACACAATTTTCAAACAAAAAATTTAAAGACAGACAATTATTCATAAGTTCAAATCCATCATAGATCAAGTTATCAGGCATGTTTAAACAGAAAGCTTTAACACATGAATTCAAAGAATTTACGTGTATACTCACATCAAAGTGTGAAAAACTTTCATCAAACAAATTCATAACATACAAAGAATAAATCAATCCAACAGAATGGTTACACATATCATAAGACAAGATTTTCATGGCATCTTTCGAAACAAAGTCATTAACAACAAGAGGTGAACAATTAGAAGCCATATCAAAAGATGGAAGTTTTTCAGAATTTAGGCCATCTAAATCTTTATGAACAACTTTCAAAACAAGTGGCCTTGATTCGATAACCATCGAGTCCTTACCTTCCTTACCTTCAATTGCAAGTAGGTGGTTATTATTCGCGAACTTACCTTTCTCAAACAACCGAAAATGCCTCTCATTTGGAAGGTATTGGAGTTGGAAGTGGTCGCACGGGTTTTTAAGAACCTAAAAGAAAAATCACAAAAAGATCAAACAGAAGAGTTAGTAGAAAGAATCCTCACTTGCTCACTAACACTCGATTCTTTTTTCTCGGATTCTCTTGATTCTTCTATTTCAATCTCTTTTTCCATTCTTTTTTCATGATGATATTCTTTTTCTCGCTCGAATTCTTTTTCAATTTCTTTTTCATTTTCTCTTTCATTTTCTTTTTCTTTTTCAAAGACTTTTTCAAAGGCTTTTTCAAGTTCTCTCAAGACTCGCTCAATTTCTCTTTTGCTTGCCTTTTGTCTCTCTTTCTTTTTATTTCTTTTTGTTTTTCTTCTTTTTTTCTTTTACATCATGTTACAACAGAATCAAGATAACAATGATCTTGTTCAAATGAAGGGAAATTATGTACATAAGAATCACGTTCCAAACTTCGTGGAGAATACTCCGTATAAAATTTCTTTAAAGAACTAGAAGGAGTATATCTTTCTCTTCGAACATCATCTTGGAACGAATCAAAATCGTAATCGGCTTCTCGTCTTCTTGAACTTCTTGACGAGTAGGAGTCAAAGTGTGAATCTCTTGGTCTTGAAGTTGATGGCGAAAAGGAATCATGATGGAAGTCTTTTCTTGAATAACATTCGGGTGTATATTTCTGACTTGATCTCGATCCCGTTCTTCGACTTGATAGAACTTGTTCTCGTGAATCTCGTTGTTCCACATGATCTAATCTTTCATATAATTTGTCAAACTTGGAATTCACCATTCGTTGCATTTCTTGCACCAAATAATTATACTCCATTTTGGTGAACTCTTCACGAGACATGATTTTTGTTTGCTGAAAAGAAAATTGTTAGAATATAAACAACAAAAATTAGGTACCTCACCTCAAAACTCACAATTTTCACTTAGAAAGAAAAATTGATGGTTTGCACTCACGCTTGTGTTTATACTCGATTGGTTTTTACCTCCGCTCGAATAGTCTCACACGCTCATGCCTTTTACCTCTCAACTTTCTCTCGTAATTTCTTAGTCTGACTTGCCAAGGTCTTATCGTGGCTGAAAGAAAATTTAAAGTTGGTTTAAGGTGTGGCGTTGGAGTAGGAAGAGATTGATAGAAAACCAAACAAACCTGATCAGGAATACAAAAAGATCAACAATTGAACACCATCTTTCACACTTTTTTTCGGATTTTTTTTTGTTTTTTTCAGATTTTTTTCGAACTTTTAAAAAAATTCAAATTTTTTTCACTATTTTTTCGAATTTTTTTCACTAAATGAAATACAATGGAAAGAACAGAAAAAATGCAATACAACTTGTAATTTTTTATTTTTTTACTTACGAACTAACTTTTGAGAATGCTACGAACGTCGATACTCTTCATTTAATAGCTCTGATACCAAATGATACGATCCGCCTTAGGAATGAGTCAAGTTGTATATGTGTTTGCTCGATCATCTACAAAGAAGTATCATTCGATTTGTTCAAAGGATGTTTTAAGTGAATAATGGCAGAAGCTATGTAAAAAGGGTTCAAGATGGGTTTATGGATATGAAGTTTGTGTAGGTTCGGTTATAGAAAAATAATAAAAGATGGAGATAAATATAGTAATTGGATAACAAACAACGGATGTGAAGTGAAATGATGGTTCGATTATGATGAAATGAAAGGATGGAAATGGAATGGAATGAAAATGATCTAAAAAATAAGCACAAACCAATATTAGAAAATATCGACCCAAATGCTTATAAGTTTTCAAGGTGGTCGAATGGAGAATAGGAGAACCTCGACCCACTACTTAGCAAAGTAGGAACCTTGGTATAAGGGTGAGTGCCACACTATTTGATAGTGATAAGTTCGAGATTTCAAGGTGGTCGAATGGAGAATAGGAGAACCTCGACCCACTACTTAGCAAAGTAGGAACCTTGGTATAAGGGTGAGTGCCACACTATTTGATAGTGATAAGTTCGAGACAAAGAAGAAGGCAGGTTGACGCCACTAGTGACCTAGATAAGCCAACAAGTATTCAACGAAATATGAGAGAAATGTTTTCTCACAAAATGATGTAATTTTCATTAGGTATCCAAAAGTTCAAAAAAGTCTCTACATCAATCTAAAATCAAAGTATTTATAGGAGTATAACAAGCCTAAATGAATGGACACACATTCAATTGAGTTTTAATTAAACTAATTAAAACTATGTAACTCTTGATGAATTCAAATAGTTGTAACGGCTATGGCATCTTGTTTAACCTTCCAAATGAGCTAATTATGAACTCTAATGAGCTGATTAAAATTATTTTAATGCATGATCAGCCAAGAGATCAAAACAGCCCATTTAATTTCCCCTTTGGACAGCCGAATGGTCACCATTATAAAGAAAACATTTTTTTGGGCACATGAATGGCCTCCCTCATGTAAATGCTGAATGTAACCATCCAAGGATGTTAATGAACAGCCACTTTTATGACGAAAAACGTTTGGAAGTTTTTTTTGCTTGAAAATAACTCCTTGTAACTCTTGATTTCTCCTTTGGCTAGTTGAAAAGACTCTAGCAACTTAATGAAGTTTAAAGCCTCCTTATTGAATGCATAATAGCCTTTAAATGTAATTGTTGTGAGCTGAAAAGTCACCTGCAATTAAACATATGTAACTGTCACATTTATTCAATTGTTAAGCTTAAAACAAATTAACAACTACTTAAATAAATGAACTAACACTTATGCATCATTTATTCCCGCAACCAGTTAATTAAAAGAAGTATTAAATGAACTTTAACTCATGCACTAATAAATTAACCTAGTAACTAGATTAATTAAAGAAGCAACTCATTAAATTAAGTTAATCAAATAAACTCATTTAATTAAACTAAGATGAATAGTATTAATGACCAGCAACTCATTTATTAACTTAAGATGCTTAGATGCATGATTTAAAATGCAAACTAAATAAACAAATGAGTTACTTAATGCATGACTTAATTAAATGCAGAACACATAATGCATGTCATAATTAAAATATGTAGATTAATAATGCATGACATTAACTAAAAATGCATTTAATTAAACAAGACATAATTAAAGACTAAAGTAATTAAAATAAATAAATCAAGTCCTTATTCCAGCCATTTAAATGCAAGAATTAAATAAACTCAAATCAAGCTCAAAGAGCTTGCGTCAAATCGAGCTGAGCTGGATGGAGCTCGGGGAGCTGGAAAGGAGCTAGGATCAGCTTGCCAACAAAACAATGCTCGACTCAAAAGACTTGAACGTTGGGGTTCGCTGGGCGCACTCGCATCAGAAGTATTCGGCCTTAGCTTAGTATAAGCAAATTATGTTTATTTTTTGTTTTGTGAATTTTGGATTAAATTGTTAAAAGTGTCAAATGTGTGGGGGAAAAAGTGCAATTTACCCATTTATGTGTTTTTGGGTGAATTAGATTGAATATTTAATTAAATAAGTTTAATTTATATCAATTTAGATCAAGAAAAGAGAAAATCAGATTTGGATTAGGAAAAAGCCAAAATAGTCGAATAGTCAATCAATACCGTTCGTTGATAGTTGAGGTAAGTCAATAAGCAACTAAACATTCTTGTTTTGAATAAATATTTGTTTAAAATGTTAAAATTATAATATATGCTAAATGAGTGATAGTCGAATGTAGTATGTTAAAATGTGAATGTTTGAGTTATTTGGACTAAGTTTTGATATTGAGAAATTGAAAGGAAATGTAGGATAGTCAAATTTCTATTGATTGAAAAATATGCTTGAGTTGAATTTGAGCAAGTGATATTCGGGCTTCTAGCCTAGCACGCCTTGTGCGGGTGACAATAGTCGGGCTTTATGCCTAGCAAGCTTAATGCCAGTGTATAGAAATCAGGCTTTATGCCTAGCAGGCTTAACGCCGGTGTATCAAAAATTTAGGCTTTGAGCCTAGCAGGCTTTGAGCCGGTGTGATTTTAGGTTTATATCTAGCAGGCTTGTTACCCAAAGAGTTTATGCTTACGAGACTTTGAGATGAAGTGATGATTTCATATTTTTAATGATCTAAAAATAAACAGGTATGTGATAGTTAGTTGTATTTGTATAATAAGGTAAGTTGGCTATTGTATTAGTGATGTATATGAGATGAAAATGAAAGTTGATGAATATATGGAATTAAGTATTCGGCCAAACAGGTATCAATGTAATATCATAGTTGAGATATATGAGCTTGCATATATATATGTGAATACATATAGTCTAGAATGTGAATGTGAATTTAAAGGTGAAAGAAAGCTTTGGTTATTAATTATAAATGTGTTTGGCAAAGATGAATAGAAGTTTGGCTATGTTTTTGATATATTGAATTTTGGAAAAATTGAATGAGTATATATGAATATGAAAGTATGAAATAGTTTTTATTTCATTGATTTATTAATGTTAATGATTTGTTACATTTTCTTTTAACTTACTAAGCTATAATAGCTTAATGTGTGTTTATGTTTGTATTTGTTTTGTAGATTTATTTTCTTGGAGGTCGTTACGTGCTTAGGGATCGTCAGTAAAGTCATCCACATTATTTTTTGATTTCTGGTACTTTCGAAGCTAAACTTGAAAACTTATGGCATGTATAGGCAAAACTAACTAGTGAACAAATGTGATTTTGGTATGTGTATATACAAGCCTTGCAAAAATGGCTTGTTCATTTTGTTTTGTATGGTTTTATGGTTTAATTAAATGATTTGGGTGAAGTATTATTTGTGGTTGGTTGTTATATGCTTTGAGTGGATTTTATTCAATGTTAATGGCATAAATGCGATGTTGTGAGGTTTGCAGTTGGTTATGTGTGATGTTTTGAATAATGGTTAGAAGTCAAATTTTTATTCGGCATATGTTTATAGTTAGATTGGTAATGTTTAGTTTTGAAGTGTATTTGAATGAGTTTAGCCGAGTATGGATGCTTTAAAATGACTATATGTTAAATCTTTGGATTAATATGAAGTGATTGATGTTAGTTATATGTTAGTTGTATAATGGTTAATTATTTATGTTTATTAATAAGTGAAACATTGGTATTCGGCAAT
>JAIQCV010000038.1:0-88402 GCA_020496765.1 Gossypium stocksii | reverse complement strand
CTTAGGGCATTGACAAAGTACTTTAGATCCCCTAAACACATATTGAACTCAAAATGGTCTTCAAGAAGTCGATACAGCAAAGCTCAGACCGCGATATCTGGGGCACCTAATTTTCATCTTACCCATTTTGAAGTTGCTAACTTTGATTACCTTATTCTTTTCAAGATTATCCCTAATTAATTTCTTGGCTATCTTTGATTAATTGCTTCGAGCTATGCTCTTAACTAATTTCTTTCTCGTCCATTATTGTGACCTTTTTCAAGCATTTTATATTGAAATAACAATTAATGGACTGATAATATTTTCACAGAAGAAGTTTTATATATTACTCTGGAAGTTTCTAGATAATACAAGAAACTGAAACAAGACATTTGTTTAAAGAATTCCTATGTGCAAGGGTCGGAGGTACTTAAGGGAATTAAGATTGCTTCTGTTGTCCCAAATGGTGGCACAAATTAAGCAAATATTGATTCTAAGAGAGGGTCATTTCACAAACATCTCTAGTGGGTCGCAACATTTGGGGAATGGTACAACAAGACCAAGTATTCAAAGTACACGAACATAGTATGATTGATAAATTGAAGAGGAATGAATGAGTGTTGACATCCGAAATAGGGATCATTCTCATAAAATTTTTGCATCATAGTATGGAAGCATTTGACTCATTTTGATCATGGCATCCTAATCATCAAGCATAAGCATATACACATTCTACAGGTTATGTCCTCTAGAGGACAATGTAGATCAAAGATGTCAGCATGGCGTCCCTGTACGGCCAAGGAGCAGGTTGAAGAAAACAGATTTGGCATCCCTAAACAGTAGTGGAATAGATCAAAGAAGCCTTAACCCCCTAAGCAGTAGGGTAACAGGCTAAACATAGCAGATCTCATCCCACTGGTAGGAGTGGAGCAGATTGAAGACTCGTCTTAACTCCCTAAGTAGTAGGGTAACAGGCAAAGTACAGTAGATCTTATCTTCACTGAGCAGGAGCGGAGCAGATCAAGTTATAGCAGATCTTAACCCCCTAGGCAGTAGGGTAACAGATCAAATTTTGGCAAATCTTATCTCCATATATCAGCAATGGAGCAGATTTCGACCACTCACCTTAACCCCCCAAGCAGTAGGGTAACAGGCTAAAATTTTAGATCTGGCATCCTTAAGCAGTAGTGGAACAGATCAAAGACGATGCGCCTTAACCCCCTAAGTAGTAGGGTAACAGGCTAAAATTACTGATCTTATCTCCCTAAGCAGTAGCGGAGCAGATTGAAGACTCACCTTAATCCCCTAAGCAGTAGGGTAACAGGCTAAAATTGCAGATCTTATCTTCGCTGAGCAGCAGCGGAGCAGATTAAAGATAGCGGATATTGCCTTCCTGAAGTTATAGTGAAGCAGATTGAAGCCGTCAGACTTGTAGTCCAATACCCCCGAAGGGTTGGAAATTATAAAGGACCAAGAACTCAAGAATCGGCGAGCCCAGGCAAAATTGGTCCTTTTATAGTCTTTGCTCTATTCTCGTTACACAGCAATGAGCAAAGAGGGGCAGCTGTAATACCCCATTTTTAGCCGGGCCCATACCAAAAACTAATAAACCCAAAATAATAAAACAAGGTCCAAGCCCAGTCCAAAATATATCATTTGGCCCGATCAGAAGACCTATTACTTGAAAGGATTGAAGGTCCATCTACAAACTTGACATATATGGAAACATAATCTTCAAGGATACGCAATCTTAGAAATGATATGCAAGTCTTAGATATGATATGCAATCCTAAAAGATATAATATGCAATCTTAGAAAATATGATTTTGGTATCTTAGAGATTTAATTTGTAGATACCTTTAATCTTAACCGTTGATGTAATTAGTCTGTACCGTTGGATTTGGGGAGGCTCAACTATAAATAGAGGCCTCCCCCCAATTGTAAATCATCACTTGAGTTTTAGGGAAGCAATAAGAATTCTTGAGAGCATTCACTCAAAATTCTCTCCCTCTTGCGTTCTTATTTTCTGCAGTTTGTTCTTATTTTATTCTTTGTTCATCTTCGTTTTCAACCCTTTTTTATTTTGATTTAATCCCTATTTTCTTGATTTTTAATTCTCTTTTATATTTTATTTTTTAATTTTAGTATTATATCAAATTATTTTTTTATTAAATTCTATATCATTCATTGTTTAAAAAAATATATATTTCATTTAATTGAAAAGTTTTTTCTTAAAAAAGGCAATGCTTGGTGTTTGGGAGCTTCGAGAAAAGTAGTGCCCTAACTTACTAGGTTGCGATTTTTCTCGTCGAATTTGAATATCCAAGTACCCTTCAAAACATTTTGAGTTTAAAAATATAAACAACTATTCTTGAGATTTCAAAACGTTGTGTCCTAACTTACTGGATATGACATTTTGTTGTTTCAAGATAGAAATTTTCCAAAGGCAAACTTAGCTTCGAAGGTTTTGAAATATTGCGTCCTAACTTACTGGATGTGATGTTTTGATTCTTTTGAGATAAGTGAGTTTTAGTTTTCAAATTTGAGGCATTAAAATAGTTTTCTTTAAAAAGAGGACTGCATTTTAAAACTTTCAAATTTCCGACATAAAAGATGTCAAATAATCAATTAGGTACCAACTTTTTGGGCGTTACGAGGGTGCTAACCCTTCCTCATACGTAACTGACTTCTGAACCCGTTTTCTTGAAATTCGTAGGCCAAAATCAGTATTTTAAAACAAAATGTTTTATAAGGTGATCCGATCACACCTAAGCAAAAAAAATTGGTGGCGACTCCCATTTTAGTTTTTAAAGTTGACCCCGTTTTTTCAAAACCTCATAAAAAATGGTTTCGACAAACACTTTTAAGCCCTTTCCCTTAACTTTATCCAATTCCTGGTTCAATCACAGTTTGGAGGAAATAAATCTCGATGTCCATGGGCCAAACCACCTCATAGCCTAATGGGAAAAGTGTTGCCCCAATGAAAGTCCTGGTTGCCGTTTGATAAGCCAGAGAATAAATGGTAGCTTCTTATGCCAATCCTTACAAGTCTTGGTCACCTTCCATAACATTTTTCATTTTTTCCTTTATTTCATCCTTTATTGTACTGTAACATGCCGCCTGATCCTTGAAAAGACTATAAATTTTTTTTTGTTGTTTTACAGTTGTGCATTATTGAACATGATCATTTTTTTTTGCATTCTTTGTCGACACATGAATTTTTATTTTTTATTTTTTATTTTTTTGCTTTTTGCTTTTTTCTTTTTCTTCTTTTTTTCTTTTTTTTCTTTGATTTTTTTTTGAAATTTGATGACTATTGACTTTGCAATATTGGCATATGAATTAACATTCACCCTCATGATGATTCAATGTCAACTGGGCTTTTGACGAGATTGGCCTCATAACTTCCATGCCCCACATATGAAAAATCTTATGAAGAAATGGAGGTGTCATACAAACCTTGACTTCTTTAATTTGGCATCTGCGGTATAACTAATCTTTTCCTCTTTGTCTCCCCCTAGGTTCGCAATGTTCATTGGCCCTTTGTAAAGTAGGATCGTGTTTATCATCTTAACAAGTCCAAAAATAATGTTACAATCTCTGTCATCTTTAAAGTTCTGTGATCCCCCAAAATACATATCTCACTCAAACAGGATATTTTGAGTTAATAGCAACATTACTCATGTCGTTGATATCTGGGGACCTGTTGTGGGTTCAAAGGAATATTCTAAAGAATAAATGTTTCCAAGAATAATTATTATTAGTATGAACATGAATAAAAATACCTGAAAGAAAGTCAAAAGAACAAAAGATTCTACGCATGGAAAGAATAAAAGAACATTGTATTTAAAAAATGCATTTTATCGAAATAAAAATTCCTGACACAAGCCTATTTCACAAAAGGATTCTTATTGCCTCTAGGCTTAAGGCAACAAACATGTTTTGAATATTACTTAGATTAGTCCTAAAAAAAAAATGCAAGGATCACTTCCACAGTCTCGTTGTTCAAAACACTCCCAAATATGTAAGGGCCCGAAAACCCTTATTCGTTGGTTCCCTCTTCGGATACGTTATTCAAATCCCCCAATATCAAGTCTTGCACTAAAGTCCTAAACTCGACACATTCTTGGAACTCATGCCCATTTCCATCATAATACTAGAAGGATCCTCGAATTTGACAACCCCTATCTTGATGAGTCTCTCAATTATCTTTTTAAAGGCAGTGCAGTTCTCGATCGAATAACCTGTGATTCCCGCATGGTATTTGCATTGAGCGCTTGTGTCATACCATTTGGGATATGGAAGTTGTAACAGTTTTATATAGAACGGGGACACCACATGTGCGTCAAACAATCTTTGATATAGCTCCTTGTACATCATTAGGATGAGCGTAAATTGGAGCCTCTCAGAATTTGGTCTTGAGCCTATTGGGTAATTTATCAGTGCCAACATTCTGGCCTGATGCTGTTGGGGTCTGACGGTAATGGGTACCCCTTGTGGATATGCGTCTAGTTGGGCTCAGACGCTTATTGGAGTAAAACTTGGGGGATATACGAGGTCTTCATTATCATCCCCACTGTTAACCACTGGGCCTTTCCTCTTTTCAAGCCCTTCAGTTAGTAACTGGCTTAGCTGACCAATCACATTTCTTTGGAATTCTCGTATATCTTGCTAAATGTTGGTCAATTTCTCCTCTATTTGTATTTGCCTTTGCTCTGATTGCTCCAACTTTTGTTCCATGTCGGCTAGGTTAACACTTTCTCTCTCTTTCTCTCTGTAATAACTTTAACTAATTAGGGTATCTCTATAGATTTTAATGCATATGATATGATGTAATGCAAATGCATGAATGCAAAAAGGCATCGATCTTGATTCAATTTCATTTAGAAAACTTTATTAGAAAACAAAATCCTTTACACAAAACGGGCTACATATATGCTTTTGGCCTAGTGCCCAAAGTCTTAACAACAAAGTAAACTCCTAACCACGATCGGACTGTAACTCATATTGGTGCTCAATGTGCCAGCCTATTCTGCCAGGGTCTGTAAATGATTAGCTACCTCTTGAATTTGAGCTATGGCTTCACCCATGAGGTAATCTCTACAGCAAAGGACACCACCTCCAATGTTTGTGAAGTTGTTCTGATTATCTTGAAAGAAAGATTGGCGAACAAGTAGGCATCCCTGCTTCACAGCATGCTGCCTTAAAATGATATCCAATATCCTCAGTGCTTCTTGAGAGTTCAGACTTCTGCCTACGCAGAGCATTTTGAATTGCTTGCATGGGTATCTTCACAGCATAGTTAATCTCCACTCTAAAGGTCTTTGAATGATACGGTCTTCTTTTATCTCTTTCTTTCACGCTCATTTGGGCTATCCAGGCCATCAGGGCTTGCATTTCCATTGTTTCTGATAGGTGCAACATCCTAAAGTACAACAGCAAACTCAAGCTTGTTGTTTGGTAGCGGTCCTATAGTAAATAAGCTTTTTTTCACCATCATAGGCAAAATTCTTTCCATCCAATTCATTTTTGTAGGTCTCATGTACTCTATCAATCACTTTTCTTTCAACACCTTTACCATCCACAGGGCGTCCATCTTCATATGAAAGAGAAATGCTGTAATGGTAGAAGTGTCCATCCGTACTCCTCACGCTCACTTTGAAGTGATTGGTGAGTATAGTCACCTTCTGCCCTTTAGCTCCAACACCACGCCTTGCCATAGGGTGTCAAACAATCTTCTTCACATCCGGTTCTGCTTTGATCGGAACATCATGAGGCATAAGTGACGGAGGAGGTAGGAATTCCAGCACTGCCCCATTTCTCTCTTGCTCTTCTTTTAGCTCTCTACCTCTCCTCGTGATATTCATCAACTTCCTCACAAGCATTGGAATATAGTTAGCACCCGAGTATTTATCAAATTGAATCTTAGGACAATGCAACAAAGCCAAATGTTCCTCGGCCTTTCCAAACATAAAGCAACTATACGCAGGATTCCAGTACTGAGTGATGGCTAGAAACATCTGTTCTTCTATCTTCATGTCAAGCAAGTACGGCAAGTCCCATAGTTATTGTAGAATAACTGCTTGGCTTCGTTACTCCATTGATCCCATATTTCCTTTAACTTATGGAGATTATTTTGCGTCATATTGATGCGAGTGTAGTCCAACAGCTCTGATGTGTATCCTTCAGCCAGGCTATAACCTTTTGCTAGTTGTGTTTCCTCTAACCATTTACGGACAGCCGCATTGTTTCCCACTTTATTAAGGAATTCGTTCTCCATAACCAGCTTTCTAAGTTAGCAACTAACCGTGAATCGATACCTTTTTAAAAATATGAGATGACATGCACAAAAATAAAACACGAGTCAGTGTCATAAAATAAATCATAAGGCAAATAAAATAACACATATCTGGGTTACTACTAGGGTTCAATGTAGTTCTTCCTAGGGTGGGTACTTAGGTCCTCTATTTGTGGTTTAGCTCTAAAATTGATGTACCTGAACCAGCAGATTCCTAGATCCTTACCCATTATAGGCTCACATAGACCAAGTTCAGTTCAGGGGAATACATTTCCCTATGGCTGCATGGAGATGAAAATCTCACGAAGACATAGGTATGGATGTATTCTGAAAGCGATCCACTATCCTGCACGGAGGTGAAAACCTCACAAAGGCGTAGTTTCTCGCTCCCACTTAAGGGTGTGATCATAACAGTCATGCAAATGTAATGTGTGTGAGAAAATAACAAACATATGCAACAATCACATGTGAAAGGATTTGTAATTTTAAAATCAAATTTTCAAACTTCGACAATAGGACAGAAAATAATCAGTTTTATGGCTTGACTCTCTTATTCTCCCCAGTGGAGTCGCCAAGCTGTCGAAACCATTTTTAAGTTTGGAAAAATAGGGTCGACTTTAAAAAACAAAAACAGAGTCGCCACTAATCTTTTTAGGTGTGATTGGATCACCTTTTTAAAATATTGATTTTGGCCTACGAAAATTTGAGAAAACGGGTTTGGAAGTCGGTTATGTATGAGGAAGGATTAGCACCCCCGTAACGCTTAAAAATTGGTACCAAACAGATTATAAAATGTACTAGTGTCGAAGATTTGAAGGAAGATTTTTTACTTTGATCCTTTTGAGTTTTAAAAAAACTTATAATCCCTTTTAAGAGACATTCAATTATTTGGATAAAAAAACGGTCGAATCTCAGTAAGTTAGAGCACGACCCTTCAAATTTCCCAAACGTTAAATGTCTTTCATTTTTTAGAAACCCCTATCTCGGAATATCGAAACATCACATCCAATACGTTAGGACACAATGTCTTAGATTTTCAAAGATAGCTTTTATTTGAAAATTGTTCGTTTTAATTTTGAAAAGGATACTTAACCATTTAGAACTGACGAAAGAAATCGAAGCCCAGTAAGTTAGGGCACGATTCTTTCAAAAATCCCAAATGTCAAATATTGCCTTAAAAAAAACAATTTTTGAATAAAACAACGATTAATTGAATATGTTTTAAAACGATGCTTTGAGCCAAATGTGACATTCATATATTATAGAACATAAATATTAAAGCAATTTGCGACATATATTCATGTTTAATACAAATATAGGCAATAAGCTAACAAATTATACACATGATAAAATGATTATACCAAAGTAAATAACAAATTAATACATATCATTAGCAAATAAAAATATAAAAAAAATTAAGACAGATTATAAAATATCAAAACTTAGAAATGAAAACAAAATGAATAAAAACGACCAATTAACACTATTAATTAATATTATAATATTATAATAAAAGGATAAAAATTTAAATAACCCTATATAAAAATTAATATTATAATGTATAATAATTTAAATAAAGATTTTTAAAATATAATAAACCTATACAAAAAAAAAATGAGCAATATAAAATTTTATACTAATATTAAACCAATCTAAAATATAATACAATACACAAATTTTGAGACAATACATAATAGATAATAAAATACATAAACAATATGTTAGCAAAATTGTAACATCCTGATTTTTGGGGCTTAGTAATTTTGTGCGATGTTTGGTAAAATTTTAAATGTTGGTATGTGGTTGTGAAATTCATGTTTAGAGTGTGTAAATGGGCCTATGGAAGGCCCATGAGTTGGCCAAAACCCGGTAGAATTTTTGAATTTTGGACTTTAAGAATTAGGGGCTCTGGTTAGGAGGCCTTATCAAAAGATGTGGGTAAAATGTATCACAAAAGGAGCCTTGGTATAGTGGCTAAGTGACGCCACTAGTCTCCTAAAAATGTGGCATGTAAGTGGAAGGGAGAAGGCCTAGGTTCGACTCACTATGCAGGTATTTATGTTGTTTATTTTTGTGTCTTAAGTAGGCAAGAATTTGAGGTTGAGAGAAACTCTTTTGACAAGAGTTTGAATTGGTCAAGTGCATGGATAATGGAGAGATAAGGGGGAGCATATCTAGGAGGGATTTTAGGAGTTTTTGAAATGGGAAGAAGTGTGGCCGGCCAAGGGGGTGTTGTAGTGCTAATTCGGCTACTAGGTGTAGTTTAGCATATTTTTTCTTCTTTTCTCACTTGTGTCGATTGTCCATAAGCCAAAACTCTCTCATTTTCTTTCATTCTTTCCTTCCACAAACTCTCTTTCTCTCATTCTTCCTCCTATTCTCTTCTAGTAAAAGCCGAATCTATCACCCTCTCCTTTTTCTCTTGCTAGCCGAATAGTACACAAACTAAATCCCGAAGGATTCAAGGGGAGGCAGTCGACTTCTATACAAAGGTAAACTTATATTTCACTTTCTTTTGCCGATTCCTATTCTTTCCTAAAAGTCCTTAAACTCTTCTACCAACACTTCTTTCTGAACATAACTATCTTTTTCTTCTTTAATCCAAAAGCCGGAAGCACAGCACCTTTGAGAGACTTGGTGGCCGAATTCTAGGATTCCTGTAAGGCGTTTTCTGCTAGCGTTTGGGAGCTTGATTTGCTTAGAATCAAGAGTAGTTCAAAAGAGTAGTGTGGTAAGTACTCGTGCCTTTATTCAAATTCGATATCTTAGATGTTGAGTAAAGCCGAAACCCCCCTATGGCTAAGGAGGTTGTCGATTTGAGGTTTAGGCCTTAGTGGGCCTTTTCATCCGTTTCTTTGGTTATATTATGGCAAGGTAGATAACTTTGGAGGAGCAGCAAGATTTGGGGAGACAGTATTGAATAAACTTAGTTCGAATCGTCAAATCCGGCAAAGGTAAGTAATCTACGGCATTAGGGGTAGTGGCCGAATGATATTGATAGACTGTATTATTACTCACTTGGATTTCGAAACCTGATATGTCAAATAAACATATGTAGGACAAGCGCGTGGTAGACTTTGAGAAATCGATCGTTATTAAGCAGGTGTGTAACATACCCCGTAATAGCTTAGATTCATATTGCTTAAAAGCCAAAATATCGAATTTCGTTGTTGTTGTAACTTGTAAACACATGATGGTATGTGGATGAGTTCGATTACGATGGACGCAGTAAACGAAATGGATGAAACAGGTAAGAGCATGATTTCGTGCAATTTGGTACGTTGGGCCTCGATGGGCTAAAATTAGGCCCAATGGGCTTTCAGGCCCATTTGGGTAAAATTGATAGAAAATGAAATATGGATAAATTGCATGTTGAGACTGTTAAAACTGTTATGGAACATAGGCTAAATGGGCCTAGATGATTAAATCAGCTACGTAGGGCCCAATAGGGGTTTTGAGCCCAAAAGGTCCAAATTGGTTAAAATGAACAAAATCCCCGTATAAACACTTAATAACGTTGATAATTTGTTAACAAGTATAAAAACCCTAATAATGGATAAAATTACGTAATTACGCTTAAAACATGAAAATGTCTATTTTGCCCCTAGGTGAAAATGTCTATTATACCCCTAGGGTTTCATTCTGAATATGATGATTGTGATATTGTTATTTTACATGCTATGACATGAAATGCACATGGTATGCACGTGATAAGCTATGACATGTATACGATATGCCATGTTTTACTCATTAAATGCATGGGTTGGGTTATTATATGATGGAGGAAGTGTTAAAGGGCTTTGCCCCAGTATACCGAAAAGGGCTTTTGCCCCAGTTTACCGAATGGGCTCCTGCCCCAGTTATTAAAAGAGGCTAGGCCTCCAGTTATATGATAAAGCAGCTATGCTGCCAGTGGAGAGTTTGGCTGGGTGGGTTGAGTTATTCCCCACATGGAGAGTTTGGTTGGTACGGGTGGAGAGTAGAGGATGGTGGGTTGAGTAGTCTCCCCAATTGGGCTTTTGCATACATGCATGGTTTGACATATGTGATATTGAAATGGGCCTATGGGCCATACCGTTTACAGAAAGGCTTTTGCCTAGCGATATGAGTAATATAAAGGCTTCGGCCCAGTAACAGTTAACCGAAAGGCTTCGGCCCAGTGTATGATGAAAATTGAACTTGTACATGTATGGATTTGGGCTCCGAAAGGGCTTGTTATACACTGAGTTTCCAAACTCACCCCCTTCCCTAAACCTTGCAGGTGAGCCTTGATGTGGAGACTTGAGCCGGAGGGAATTCAGAGTGGCCATGGTGTTCATTTGGATTTTTAAATAACTGCATTTAAATAAATTTTATTTAAATATTATTATTATCCGATTTTGGGTTGTAATAAGGCCATTTTAACTATTATCTTTTGGGGTTATTTGGTTTTTAAACTTTATATTCTGCGCTGCTATTAATGTTTCAAAATGGGCTAGACCTAGGTTACGCTTTTTAAATAACTCTCGATTTCAAAATACACAATGATAAAATAAAATATTTCATCTAAACTATCATTTGGAAAGAACTCCAACTCAAGATATTTTCAAAAACTTATCAATAACGCAAAGTGTGGCAATGGTTGTGGGCATGTCGAGGATTGGATCCAATCAAGAGCCTGGTACTTAAGCAGCCTTCATGGCTCACCTCCTCTGTTTCGGATACCTACCTGGTGCACAGCTTCCATTCACTTTCATGGCAAAGACAATCTTTTAAAACTCTTTTAGAAAAGGTTTTGGGAACGAACCATGGGTTTTTAAGAAAATGTTCCAATGTGACACATCGGATCTGGTCATAACGTCTGGGCCGGATTCGGGGTGTTACAAAAATAACTTTATATATAAAAAATATTTTAAAAAATATATATAATATATAATAATTTTAAAACAGGATAAAAACCTTTACATTATTAAGTAAAATATAATATATAGATATATATAATTTTATATAATAGGTAGCAGATAATATATGTATAATAATATAGTTTCATAAAAACTTAGGATTATATATAATAATTTTTAAAAAAAGAAAATATATGTATAAAAATAAATAAATAATAAATATACAAAAACCTTTGAATCAATCTAAAATATAATGTAAAATTTTAAAATGGTTTGTAAAATATAAAAACAGTATATAATAAAAAAATAAAAAAACTAAGGTAATAATACATAAAAAATAATAATGACAAAAACTAAGTGAAAAATAAAAATAAAACAAAAAGGATTAAAATTAAATCTTAGTAAATTTTTATGGGATAATTTCAGAAATAACAAAACTGAATTTAGGACTCTTTTTAAATGCGCGTTAAAGGTGAGGGACTTACTGGGAAAATATGCCCTAGTCCCAAAAACGACGCCGTTCTGGTATGCAGGTTTAAATGATCTTGGGACTAAATTGAAATTAAAACAACTATTCTGGGCTAATTTAAAAGAATAAATTGGACGTAATTGAAAATTTTAAAATTTGCGGAAGGACCTATAGGGCAATTAGACCATTAACAGAAAACACGCAGATCCTTCGGCCGGGTCGGGTCAACACGCGGATCCCTCCCCGAACGGCGCTGTTTTGGTGCTTATTAAGTTAAGCAGAAACGACGTCGTTTTGGTAATATTATATAAGCTAATTTTTTAGCCCAGAAATCATTTCAGCATCCGTTTTTTAAAAAAAAAACTTTCAAAATCCTTTGAGGGCTCTCAAAACCCCGACCAATGATCGGCCTGGCTCCGATGTCACGCGCCACCGTACGCACGGCCGCATATGGCGGCCAATAGGCCCAAAAATTCCCCTTTTCCACCAGAACGAAGGTACCCGCTCTTTTTATTATTTTTTAAAATAGTATTTTATGTAAAATAATAAAAAAATCTTTTCCAATACTTTTCTGTTCTACATGTACGAAATAAAAATGAAAAAAATAAAAGCACGGATTTAAACAAAATAAAAGGAATCACCTCTGCTTGAAAAGTTTGTATTTTTATTTGTATCTGTGTATATCAGTATCCCTATTACAGTGCCCGTATTCGGGTTTATATAGCTAAAATAAATTGAAAAAATTAAATGGTGCAATCTTTGACTTTTATTTCTTGCTATATGTATCTCTCTGTCCGTGTCCTTTCTTTCCATTTTTGCAGGTAACCGACGAAGAGATCTCGGTGATGACGGATTGGCACGCCAATTGCGGCGCGAGAGTAGGCCTAGTGCCGATTGCTAGGGTTTCCCAGAGGCTGAAGACACGTTGGGCTCGCTTGATTCTTGGGCCACTAGTTTAGCAATTGGGCTATTGTAGTTTAGGGTATCGGTCACGAGTGTAATTGGGACAGGGGTATTGGGCTATAATTTAGGCTGGTATTTGGCTGCTAGGGTAATGTGGGTCTGTTGGGTAGTGAATTATTTAATTCAGGCCTAGGTTTGTAAATGGACTTTGTAAAAAAGGGACATTTATTTTAATTTTGGTTTTTTTAATACTATTATGGGCCCGGGCAAAAATGGGGTATTACAATTTTCAAAGAGGCAAACACCTCTATTTATATACATAAATTTACTAAAAATAGCCTAGCTAAATTAATAAAATAAATAAAATAAAATTAAAACTAAAATAAAATATCTTCCTATTTTTAGTCTTTTTACAAAGTCAAAATTGATGTTGAGTCATTGACTTGCTCCATCTTTTTGCTTTGGCCCCATTTCAATAATTTGTCTTATGGTTTAGCCCCTTTTTGCCTATTTTCGTCCAATCACATCCCTGAAAAGTATTACATCATAAAAACACTTAATTAGTAGGGTTCAATTCAACAATAAGCCAAATTAAATACAAAAAATATGCATTATAACATGTTTATCACCCTCTCACTCTCTGTTTTCTTAGGCAATTGTGTGGAATACTCTAAGGGTCGATTCTTTATTTCTTTAATTTAATTTCATTTTTATTCTTAACCTTTTATTAGACTATCCTATATAACCATAACAAGAAAAAGATAACAAATAAAAATGAAATTTGAATTTTTTTTCATTATTAAAAATGAAAATGAATTTCAATATTTTTTTCATAGTATAATAGCCAGAACTAATTATTCCATTCATTTCTATTTCGAATTCAAAGATAATTCAAATTTTTTAGTCTAAAAAGCATTTCATTCTAATTATCTAGACATATAACGTATCATTTCATTTATATCATAAAATATATAAATGCATAAAAAGGTTTTGACTCTAATTATCTCTATTTAGAACTCTAAACTAAATAGAAATATATTTAATCTATATTAAATCTGTTAAATCAATCGATTAAATGAAATCTATAGAAAAAAATATATATATAATTTAGATGTAAGATATACTAAAATATAAAATAAACTAGAAACTAAAAATGAAGTCAGTAATATTAGTAATATTATATTACTATATTAATATAAAAGAAATATAACTAAGATATAAAAAAAGATATTAAATATAACGGATGTCGGCTCAATCCGAAAGAAATATGCGGAGGCCTTACAGAATTATTACTATGAAGCTATGCGACTAGAAATTGATCCATAGACTAGAAATTGATCCCTAGGATCGAAGTTATATACTATATAACATAGGCCTTATCTACACAAATAATGGAGAGCATACAAAAGCTTTAGAATCTTATTTTCGAGCACTAGAACAAAACCCGTTCTTACCGCAAGCTTTTAATAATATGATTGTGATCTATCATTACGTGTGGCTATCCACACTATAGAAATAAAAAAAAAAAGGAAAGAAAGAGCAAATATGCTAGTAAATAAAATACTAGAAAAAAATAGGCTTTCTACCTAAAATGATTTTTATCAGCTATAACAAAAAAAGAAACTTCGTAGAAGTCAAAATATGAAGAAATACATGTGCCTAGATACTTTATTCTATGGATAAAGATCTAATTGATAGAGGAAGCGTTGTAAAGATCAATTAGTGAGGTTTTGAGTCGATACAATAAAGAAGAACTGCTTATCTATGGATATAGATATAGATTCTTATATCGAAGGGTCTTTACCTATTTTCTTGTTTGATTATCATCTCTCGTCCCTATTGGAGACCCATATTAATTTTTATTTGGTCCAATCAGAAAATATTTCTATCATTTCTGTATTCGCAATTGAGTATAGCTGGTATTCCATAACATATATATGTCCCTCTTACTTTTTGTTTTCTTAGGCAATTTTGTGGAATACTATAAGTGTCGATTCTTTATTTCTTTAATTTCATTTGATTTTTATTCTTATCCTTTTATTAGACTATCCTATATAACCATCACAAGAATATGATAACTAAACAAATAAAAATGAAAATGAATTTAATTATTTTTTATAGTATAATAGCTAGAACTAATTATTCCATTCATTTCTATTTCGAATTCGAAGATAATACAAATTTTTGAGTCTAAAAAGCGTTTCATTCTAATTATCTAGACTTATAACGTATCATTTCATTTATATCATAAAATATATAAATGCATAAAAATATTTTGACTCTAATTATCTCTATTTAGAACTCTAAACTAAATAGAAATAAATTTAATCTATATTAAATCTTTTAAATCGATCAATTAAATGAAATCTATAGAAAAAAATTTTATATATAATTTAGATGTAAGATATACTAAAATATAAAATAAACTAGAAACTAAAAATGAAGCCAGTACTATTAGTAATATTATATTACTATATTAATATAAAAGAAATATAACTAAGATATAAAAAAAGATATTAAATATAATGGATGGCGGCTCAATCCGAAGGAAATTATGCGGAGGCCTTACAGAATTATTACTATGAAGCTATGCGACTAGAAATTGATCCATAGGACTAGAAATTGATCCTTAGGATCGAAGTTATAGACTATATAACATAGGCCTTATCCACACAAATAATGGAGAGCATACAAAAGCTTTAGAATCTTACTTTCGAGCACTAGAACGAAACCCGTTCTTACCACAAGCTTTTAATAATATGATTGTGATCTATCATTACGTGCGGCCATCTCCACTATAGAAATAAAAAAAAAAAAAAGGAAAGAAAGAGCAAATATGCTAGTAAATAAAATACTGGAAAAAAACTAGGCTTTCTACATAAATGATTTTTATCAGCTGTAACAAAAAAAGAAACTTCGTAGAAGTCAAAATATGAAGAAATACATGTGCCTAGATACTTTATTCTATGGATAAAGATCTAATTGATAGAGGAAGCGTCGTAAAGATCAATTAGCGAGGTTTTGAGCCGATACAATAAAAAAGAACTGCTTATCTATGGATATAGATATAGATTCTTATATCGAAGGGTCTTTACCTATTTTCTTGTTTGATTATCATCTTTCGTCTCTATCGGAGACCCATATTAATTTTTATTTGGTCCAATCAAAAAATATTTCTATCATTCATGTATTCGCAATTCGATATAGATGGGTATTCCATAACATATGTCAAAACCATTTTTTAAGGAAGTTTTGAAAAAACGGGGTCGACTTTAAAAACTAAAACGGGAGTTGCCACCAATCTTTTTTGCTTAGGTGTGATCGGATCACCTTATAGAATATTTTGTTTTGAAATACTGATTTTGGCCCACGAATTTCAAGAAAACGGGTTCGGAAGTCGGTTACGTACGAGGAAGGGTTAGCACCCTCGTAACGCCCAAAAATTGGTACCTAATTGATTATTTGACGTCTTTTATGTCGAAAATTTGAAAGTTGTAAAATGCAATCCTCTTTTGAAAGAAAACTATTTGAATGCCTCGAATTTAAAAACCAAAACTCACTTATCCCAAAAGAATCAAAACATCACATCCAGTAAGTTAGGACGCAATATTTCAAAACCTTCGAAGTTAAGTTTGCCTTTGGAAAATTTCTATCTTGAAACAACAAAACGCCATATCCAGTAAGTTAGGACACAACACTTTAAAATTTCAAGAATAGATGTTTATGTTTTAAAACTCAAAACGTTTAGAAGGGTGCTTGAATATTAGAATTCAACGTGAAAAGTCGCAACCCAGTAAGTTAGGGCACTACTTTTCTTGAAGCCCCCAAACACCAAGCATTGCCTTTATTTTTTAGAAAAATCTCCTGAATAAAAATGTGTAATTTTTGCAAAGAACGAATTTTTTGTTTAAAACGATGATTCATGCAGAAATATGACATTAATATACATCATAAGGTAAATATCAAAAGTAATAAATTACAACATAATACGATTCAACATGAGATAACAAAATATACATGATAAGAAAATAATTCTAGAGCAAAAATAAACTAATAATAATAAAAAAAGCGACAAAATAACACTTAAAAACAAGTATGAATATTTAAAACATCAAATCAATAAAAAAGGTAAAAAGAAAATAATATTTAAAACATATATGTATATAACAATTAACATATTTAAATAAATAGTATGTGTAAAAACAAATTTTAAAGAAAAGAATAATATATAATAATTTAGTTTATGGGAAAATATTTAACATAAAAAAAACAATATATATATATATAAAAAACTATTATCATTAAAACAATTAAAAAACATTATACATATAAAATATTTAAAGTATTGTAAATAAATAATACAAAACTTAAGACTTTACTTTTTGAAAATAAAATAAAAAAATATATAAAATATATAATAATTTTAAAAGGATAATATACAGAAATATATATATAATTTTACTTCAATTTAAAATATGATATAATATACATAATTTTAAAACAATTTATAATAGATATAAAATATATAAAAATATATAATGAATAATTTTTAATAAAAACGAAAGATAAAATATACGCATAATATTTAAAAAATATATAAAATAAAAAAAACTAAGTTAAAATTGAAGTGAAATAAAAAGGGCAAAATTTAAATTTTGATAAAATTCATGGGGTAGTTTTAGAAGAATAAAACAACTCTTTGGACCCAATTGGAGCGCGCATTAAAAGAGGAGGGACTCACTGGGCGAAATGCCCTGCTCCCAAAATGACAGCATTCCGAAGTCAGCCTTATAATGGCCATTAGGACTAAATTGAAACAAAAATAAAAGGTCAGGGCCAAATTAAAAAAATAAAATAAGATTATAAATATTAAAAATGCGAAAGGACCAATCGGGAAATTAAACCTTTTCTTAAAAATATGCGGATCCTCCCCAGGTAATCGAGTCAACGCGCGGATCCTCTAATAAACGGTGTCGTTTTAGGCTTATTGGATTAAGCCAAAACGGCACCGTTTCATTTAGGCCATATAAACCCAAACTCAACCCCAAAAAAAACATTTTACAACCGGTAAAAAAACTTAGAACAAATCTCTGAAACCTTCCTCTGCCCTCGGAGCCCCGGCCTTAGTCCAGCCACACTCCGTTCATCGGGCCTCCATACCTTGCCCCACGCACCGCTGCCGACTTCGCCATGTACGGCGGTCAAAATCTAAAAAAGCTTCGCTTTTCACGGCAAATCGAAAGGTAATCTTCTTGATCTTGTTTTTTAATATATTGTATGCATGAAATATGTGTATTCGAAAAGAAAAAAACAATAAACGAAAGGAATCACCTCTATTCTCTGGTAAAAAAAACTTCTTGTATTCTTATTAAAAAATCTGTGTGTCGTGTTTGTGGTATTCTCCGTAAGAAAAATCGTATCTTTTACAGATTAGAAGAAGGGCTTTTATAGCCTCTGTACACTACTACATTTGTGGAAAGAAATCTTTGATTTCTTTCTATGTTTGCTTCGCTTTTCTGCTATGGTTCTTTCCTTTTTGCAGGTACCAGCGAGGATATCACGGTGGTGAGTGCACTAACATTGATTCGTGCGCTGATTACAGTACGATACGGGGCTAGGGTCATGACTTGCTGATGGAGGCAACGATCGGGTACTGAAACGACGCGAGACAAAAAGGCGTAACAATTGGAGTGGCCTTGCTTGCGGGGCGAAGGTTCTAGAAACCCTAGGGTTTCTTGGTTCAATTTAGGCTGCCGGGCCTTCTGGGCCTCATAAACTTGGGTCTAGTGGGTTATGGTTTAGGTTTGGGCTTGGGTGTAATGGGTTTCTGGTAATAGGTTTAGTTTTGGGTAGTGGGTCATGGTTTTGGGCTTGATATTTGGGCTCTGCAAAAAGGACTGTTTTAAAGAATGGACATTTATTATTATTATTTTTTGTTTCTGTTTTGTTTATTAAGCCCGGGCGAATTTGGGCTAATACAGCTGCCCCTCTTTGCTCATTGCTGTGCAACAAGAATCGAGCAAAGACTTATAAAAAGACCAAATTTGCCCGGTCTTAATAGATCCTATCTTCATGGTCCTTAATCTGTTCCTTGCAAACTCAGGATCGTCATGCTGATGTCTTCGATCTGCTCCCCATCTAATACAGATATGTCAAATCTGCTTCTTTGATTTTGTTCCCTGTCAATGGAGAAAGCCAAATTTGCAGTCCTTGATCTGCTCCCCGTCTAATACAGAGATGCCAAATCTATCATCTGGGATCTGCTTCGATGTAAACAATGAAGGTCAGATCTGCTATGCCTTCGATCTGCTCCCCGTCTAATACAGAGACGCCAAATTTGCTATCTTAGATCTGCTTCGATGTAAACACATGAAGTTCAGATATGCTATGTCTTCGATTAGCTCCCCGTCTAATACAGAGATGCCAAATTTGCTATCTTCGATCTGCTTCGATGTAAACACATGAAGGTCAGATCTGCTATGTCTTCGATCTGCTCCCTGTCTAATACAGAGACGCCAAATCTGCTATCTTCGATCTGCTTCGATGTAAACACATGAAGGTCAGATCTTCTATGTCTTCGATTTGCTCCCCGTGTAATACAGAGACGCCAAATCTGCTATCTTTGATTTGCTCCCTGTCATACAGAGATGCCACATTTGTCATTGATGATCTGCACTGTTCTCTAAAGGTTATAACTTGTAGAATGCGTATGTGCTCATGCCTGATGATTAGGATGTCATGGTCGAAATGAGTTAAATGCTCCTAATCAGACATATTATGATGCAAAATGAAAATGACTCCTATTTCGGACGTCTTTATTCATTCAAGTTTCATCTTTGTTTCACTCACAGTACCAATCAAACTCTGCTCATATGCTTTGAACCAATTTGGTCCTATTATACCATTATTCAAATGCTACGACCTACCGTTTGTGAAATGATCCTCTCCTAGGATAGAACCGTTTGAATTGTTCAATCATCGTTTGGACTGAAGAAGTTATTTTCCCGAGTACCTCCAATCCTTACTCATGGGAATTCTTCAAACAATTGTTCAGTTTTAGTTTTTTGTATTATCTAGAGATTTCCAGAGTAATATTCAAAACTTCTTTTGTGAAAATATTTAGTTCATCGATCTTATTTCAATGCAACACATTTTATGAATAATGGAAGACGAATAAATTGATTTTGAGATAAATTATCGAAAATACAAAGGAAATTAATTTGAAAACACATCTTTGAGAAGAAAAAGAATCTCAAGATAATAAATAGGATAGAAATTTAGATGCCCAAGATATCACCACTTGGGCGTCTATATACAAGCTCCATGAAGACTGCTTTGAGTTTAACATGTGTTTGAAAGATCCAAAGTACTCTGTTGATGCTCCTGGATGTAACATACTCCTCTTCTTGTCGAATCTGGTATAACATGGTCACTGTAGACCTTTCGAAATTTGAGCTGCCCCTTTCAAGTTTTCAACTCAAAACCCCCTTTAGTCTCAAAGCGCCCTTTGCGGGTTTTCACCTTGGCCTCTCTATTTTTTTTTTTTTTGAAATAGAAGTCTCAAAGCGCCCTTTGTGGGTTTTCACCTTGGCCTCCCTTCTCTTTAGACAAAGTACTTCTTGACTGAGTCTAAATTCACTGGATTGGGTAAACTCTTTCCATCCATTTCTGTTAAAATCAATGCACTACCAAAGAAAGCCTTCTTCACAACATATGGCCCTTCCCAATTCAGCATCCATTTTCCTCTAAAATCTTTCTATATGGGAAGGATCTTTTTTAATACAAGGTTCTGCTCGTGAAATTCTCTTGGACGAACTTTCTTATCATAAGCTCGCATCATTCGCTTCTAATAAATTTGACCATAACGAATAGCCCTTAGCTGCTTTTCTTCAATTAAGTTCAATTGATCATATCGCGCTTGTACCCATTCTGCTTCATCTAGCTTTATCTCTGACAAAATTCGAAGGGAAGGTCTTTCTACTTCAATGGGTAGCACTACCTCCATCCCATAGGCCAACGAGAAAGAGGTTGCCCCTGTAGAAGTTCTGACAGACGTTCGATAAGCAAAAAGTGCAAATGGTAGTTTCTCATGCCAATCTATGTATGTCTCAGTCATTTACCCCACTATCTTCTTGATGTTTTTATTGGCCGCTTCCACTGCCCCATTCATTTTTGGGCGATATGGAGATGAGTTATGATGTTTGAGCTTGAACTGACTGCAAACTTCCGCTATTGTACTATTGTTCAAGTTCAATGCATTATCTGATATGATCCTCTCAGGTATTCCATACTGACAAATGATCTCTTTTTTCAAGAATCGACTTACTGCCGACTTGGTAACACTAGC
This sequence comes from Gossypium stocksii, assembly GCA_020496765.1. NCBI lineage: Eukaryota > Viridiplantae > Streptophyta > Magnoliopsida > Malvales > Malvaceae > Gossypium > Gossypium stocksii. Next base: position 67,526 of record JAIQCV010000038.1, on the reverse strand, counting down.
ATACGAAGCTGCTTCCACCCATTTTGTGAAGTAGTCGATGACCACAAAGATGAAACTATGCCCATTCAAAGCTTTCGATGAAATCGGCTCTATGACGTCCATGCCCCACATGGAAAAGGGCCATGGAGAAGTCATAACATGCAAAGGTGAAGGCGGCACATGGATCTTATCTCCATAAATCTGGCATTTATGACACTTTTTGGCATAGCTGATACAATCTCCTTCTATAGTAGACCAATAATATCCAAACTTCATGATTTGCCTTGCCATCGTGAAACCATTAGCATGCATCCCACAAACACCTTCATGTACTTCTTCCAAGATTTGCTTAGCTTCCACAGCGTCGACACATCTCAGAAGCACCTGATCGTTTCTTCTTTTGTATAGGATATCCCCATCTAATACATATTCGTAGGCCAACCTCCTCAAGTTTCTTTTGTCATTTTCAGTTGCCTGTTCAGGGCATTCACGATCTCTCACATACCATAATATATCCTGGTACCAAGGGTATTCATCCTTTTCCTCTTCTTCGATATTATAATAATGAGCTGGAGCCTAAAAAATACTCATCTGGATTGGTCTCAAATCCTCTTCTTTGTTTGCCTTAATCATGGAAGCCAATGTTGCTAAAGCATCTGCCATCTGGTTTTCATCTCGTGGGAGATAATTGAAGGTGATGTCATCAAACTCTGTAAGTAACCCCAAAACTACCTTTCGATAATTAATCAATTTGGGGTCCCTTGTCTCTTATTCACCCCTAAGTTGGTAAATTACCAACGCAGAGTCTCCATATACTTCCAGGGTTCTAATTTTCTACTCTATGGCCGCTCGAATCCCCATAATACACGCTTCATACTCGACTATATTGTTCGTGCAGTCAAAATCCAATTTACATGTGAATGGATAATGATCACCATTTGGGGATACTAAGACTGCCCCAATCCCATTTCCTATAGCATTGGATGCTCCGTCAAAGTTCAGCTTCCATGGATATTCTTCAGTAGTTCCATATACATCAACTCCTCATTAAAGAAATCAAAGCTCAATGGCTCATAATCTTCTAAAGCTCTGTTAGCCAGAAATTCTGCTATCATGCTTCCTTTTATAACCTTCTGACTTACATAGACTATATCAAACTCCGAAAGCAGTATTTGCCACCTTACCATTCTTCCATTTAGGGCTGTTGACTCTATCATGTACTTCAATGGATCAAGTTTTGAAACAAGCCAAGTGTTATGATATAGCATATATTTCCTCAACCTTCGGGTCGTCCAGATTAAAGCACAACACAACTTCTCAATCGGTGAATATCTCATCTCACATTCAGTGAATTTCTTACTGAGGTAATATATCGCCTTTTCTTTCCTTCCTAACTCATCGTGTTGACCAAGCACACATCCCATAGAATTACTGAGCAGCGATAAGTACAGTATCAATGGTCTATCTAGACTGGGCGAAGATAGCACCAGAGCATTTAACAAGTATTGCTTGACCTTTTCAAAGGCATTCTGGCATTCCTCATCCCAAATACCTTGGTTGTGTTTTCTAAGATGGCGAAATATAGGATCGTATTTCTCGGTTAATTGTAAAATAAACCGAGCAATATAATTTAACCTTCCAAGAAAACCTCAAACTTCTTTCTGAGTTTGCGGTGGAGGCAGTTCTCTTATGGCTCTGACTTTGTCTGAGTCAATATCTATTCCTTTTTCACTGACCACAAAGCCCAACAGCTTTCCTGACCTAGCTCCAAAGGTGCATTTTGCTGGATTGAGTTTCAATTGAAACTTCCTCAACCTCAGGAACAATTTCCTCAAGATTTCAATGTGTCCTCTCTCTATTTGAGATTTGGCAATCATGTCATCAATATACACCTCAATCTGCTTGTGCATCATATCATGGAATAAGGTCACCATAGCCCTTTGGTACGTTGCCCCTGCATTTTTTAACCCAAATGGCATTACTTTGTAACAAAAGGTACCCTACAATGTTATGAAAGTAGTTTTATCCATGTCCTCTGGATGCATCTTTATCTGGTTGTACCCTGAGAAGCCATCCATAAAGGAGAACAATGAATATCCCGCTATATTATCCACCAAAGTGTCGATGTGTGGTAAAGGAAAGCTGTCCTTTGGGCTAGCTTTATTCAAATCTCTGTAATCAACACACATTCATACCTTCCCATCTTTCTTAGGGACAGGTACAATATTAGCCACCTATTCTGAATACTTGACCTCTTGCAGGAAACCAGCGTCAAACTGCTTCTTAACTTCATCTTTTATTTTTAGCACGATATCCAGTCTCATCATTCGCAACTTCTATTGGATTGGCTTGTAATTCTGTCTTATGGGAAGATGATGTACTATGATATCAGTATTCAACCCCAGCATATCCTAATATGACCATGCAAAGATGTCTTTGAATTCACGTAGCAACTCGACAAGGCTTTGCCTTGTTTCTTTAGCAATGTGCGTCCCAATTTTCACTTATTTTCCTTCCTCCAAGGCTACGTTTTCTATTGCCTCTTTTTCACGGAGTAGGATTTGTTTTTCCTCTTGTTTCACCATTCTCAATAGATCTAGAAACACATCGCAATCCCTGTCATCTTCAAAATCCTGAGGTTCCTCTAAACACATGTCTTGCTCAAAAGAGAATTCAGAATTTGTAGTATCAGTGCCCATGTCATTGATATCTAGGGGCCTGCGGGGTACGAAAGAATATACGAAGAATGAATAAATTTAAGAATGACTATTCATGTGTTACGAATGAAATGAAAAATTTGAAAGAATTTAAAAGGTCAAAAGAATGTGGAACGGTATGAAAGAATATTCACTTAAATTGATGACAAAAGTTGTGTTTTATTGAAATAAAAACATCTAAACATGAGCCTATTTCACAAATGAAATTTTATTACTCCTAGGCTTTAGAGTAACAAGAGTGTTCTGAAAATTACTCTGAAAAATCTCTAAAAACTACAGGAAGTTCTTTTGCAGTCCAATTGTTTAAAGAGCTTCCCGGTTCATAAGGGTGAATGCCCTCAAGGTTTCTTCGTTCAGAATCTTCATTATGTACAGCATTAACATGATGACTTTCTTTTCTGAGCGACCCTCTCTCAGGGTGGATTATCCCTCCTGATATAAAGGTCTGGGATATATAAGGGAATGTCATCGATTCCAATTCCATTTCTCTTCCACTTAAACGCACCCTTCTTCTTTCTTGACGCTTCTCTATTTCTTTCATTCTCTGCTTGTGATCTGGCTTGAAACCCAAGCCAAAATGGTCTCTTTTCTCCCTCAGCTCTGGAACTTGAATCCCTCATTGGAGGTATCTCCCAAACCCTTTTCCTAGCAAAGCTCCTTTTCTTACCAACATCATCAAACCCATCCTTGTGGCTCTGGATATCTTGGGCACTAGCATCTCATTCCCCTCCGAAATGAACATTGCATTGACAAACTCCAAGGAGCGAAAGGAACACCCAATGGATTCTTCATTTATCTCTACATAGGGTGCGTTACTACTAACTACTGCTATGATATCCTCTTCTATATTTATGGTTACTAGCCGTCCATCTGTCACTAGCTTCAATTTCTAGTGCAATGATGAGGGCACCGCTCCTGCAGAATGTATCCATGGCCTCCCCAACAAGCAATTGTAGGAGGGCTTGATGTCCATTACTAAAAAGCCCACCTCATACGTATTTGGCTCGATCATCAAAGGGATGTCAATCCTTCCCTCACCTTTCTTTCTGTGCCATCGAATGCTTTCACTACATTATGGCATGTTTTCATATGAGAACTGTCTATGGGTAGTCTGTTTAATGTGTACAATGGTAGGACATTCAAGGCTAATCCATTATCAATGAGCACACTTGGGAGTGTGTATCCTTTGCAGTGAGTGGTAATGTGCAAAGCCTTAGTTGACCCCGTGCCCCCAGGTGGGATTTCATCATTGTTAAAGTGGATGAAATTGTCTACACTTATGTTACTCACCAAACGGTCCAACTTATTGACAGATATGTCATTGGTAACATAAGTTTCATTGAACACCTTCATTAATGCCTCACGATGTACTTCTGAACTTAGAAGCAAAGCCAACACTGATATGCAGGCTGGCTGTTTGCGCAACTGTTCGACCATGCTATACTCACTATGCTTCAAAAATTTTAGAAATTCTCTAGCTTCTTCTTCTTTCACTGGTTCATTAACAGGTGTCTCAACCCCCTTTTCCTTCTCGATGTCCATGGCTTTCACTTTTATGGGTTCGATTCTGACGCCTCCTGTGTCATAACGCTTCCCATTTCATGTGTGGGAATCATCACTTTGGGCCTCCCTAGAAGTATTGGCTACATCTCTTCTCTCCGGCATTGTTATATTGTAGTTATAATTCCAAGGTACCCTCTTATTATCTTTATAAGGACAAGAGAGGGTTGGTAAATAATAACTTTCGACGCTGCTTGTGTCTCAACTTCATTATTCCTTGGTATTGACATAATAATCCTTGGCCAATTAGTCCCTTGATTCTTTAATCCACCTTCCAATGCGCATATGTGCCCCACATCAGGACCATCTTCATAGACTTCTATTTCCTTGTTATTTATAAGGCTTTGCACCAAAGCCTTAAACTCATCACACTTCTGGATCTTGTGTCCCTTTTCTTTATGGAACTCACAGTAGTCCCTCACTCCTTCTCTTCCTTCTTTGGAAATCAACATTTCCTTTTTCACCATTTCCTTCTAAATTTCCTTCATTGGCATCCTCACCTCGGCAAGGTCTTCTTTGACCTTTCTTACACCAGTTTCCCCAGTCATATTCACCCCTTGATCACCATGATTGGGCAACGGGTTCTCTGTACTAGGGGTATTGTCAAATTTTACGACCCCCATCTTGATAAGTCTTTCTACCACTTTCTTAAAACCCGTGCAAGTTTCAATTGAATGCCCCGATATTCCCGCATGATATTAGCATTTGGCGTTTGCATGTACCATTTAGAATATGGGGGTTGCAACGGTTTCAGATGAAAAGGATCTACTGCATGCGCATCATATAAACTTTGATAAAGCTCCCGGTACGTCACAGGGATAGGTGTAAACTGGATCTTCTCAGAGTTCTGTCTCGTGCCAGATTCATGCCTTTGGGAACTCTATTGTCCAACTGTAGTTGCTCTGGGCTGACCAACTGTAATCGCTTTTGAGTTGTAACTAATCGTGTTGTTCACCTCATTATCTTTTCTCTTTGGGGCTGATCTTTTGGCAGTTTCTCCTTCTGTTTTACCACCTCTTATGGCATTCTCTATCATTTCTCTTGCCATTACTGTATCAGCAAAGCTCTTGGTGGTACTTCCAATCATATGGGTAATGAAAGGAGCCTTCAAGGTGTTAATAAACAGTATAGTAGTTTCCTTCTCTAAGATGGGTGGTTGAACTTGCATGGAAACCTCCCTCCATATCTGTGCATACTTCCTAAAGCTCTCATTAGGCTTCTTCTCCATGTTCTACAGCGTGATCCTATCAGGAGTCATGTCAGTCACATGATTGTATTACTGCATGAAGGCCTGCGCAAGATCTCTCCATGAACTGATTCTGGCACGGCTCAATTTATTGTACCACCTAGCCACTGACCTAACCAAACTATCCTGAAAGCAATGGATCAACAATTGATCATTGTTCACATAGTCGGTCATTCGTCTACAGAACATGGTGATATGAGCCTCAAGGCAAGTAGTCCCATTGTACTTTTCAAATTCTGGCATCTTAAACTTGTGAGGGAGTACCAGATCTGGAACTAAACTCAAGTCTTTGGCATCAATCCCATGATGACCACTAGCTTCTTCCAAAATCTTAAACTTCTCTTCTAACCATTTACAGCGATCCTCCAACTGCCTCGAGGATTCATTAATCATTCCTTCCTTCTCTGCCATGTCGAGGTTAGGGGTAATAGGATTAGCAGGGTTATCTCTTGGATTGGATCCCGAGCCAGCCTGAATGTTCATAGGCATTCCAACGTCCATTTACGATTGTTGAGGCCTTATTGTAACAGACGGCCTTTGAGGATGTGTCTTAGCTTGTGCTTCTGTATGCGGTGGGGTAAAACCCGGAGGATAATCCTCATTGTTCTCTCCAGTAATAGCCATAGGCCCCTTTCCTTTATTCATTACCCCAGACAGTAATTAGGACATTTGGGCCATCATGTTTTTTTGGGCCTCCATCATTTGCTCCCTCATGTCTTGTTGCATTTTTGATAATTGCTCTTGCAACTAATCCTGCATGTCCCTCTGGAATTGCTCAAGTCTCTGATCCATGTTCTTTGTTTTGGTACGTGTATCGTAAGGGTGTGTAGCTTTTAGATTAAACACTCACACTCTCTATAATAATTTTAAATAATTAGGATCTTTCTATGATCTTGAATGCATATGATGTAATGCAAATGCATGAATGCAAAAAGGCATCGATCTCAATTCAATTTCATTTTAGAAAAATTTTATTTAGAAAGTAAATACCTTTACAGATGAATGGATTACAAATACGCCTTTGCCCTAATGCCCAAAGTTTTAACCCTACCAAACAATAAGGCTAACTCTCGACCTCTATCTGACACTAACTCATACTTTGCACACAACACATTAGCTTGTGCTGCCAAGTCTTGCAAATGATCAGCAACCTCTCGAATCTGGACTATGGCTTCACCCATGATGTAGTCTCTATCTCTGACTTGACTCTGAAGCTGGTGGAGCTCTCCCTTCCAATGTCCTTCCCTTGCCTCAAGCTGCTCAATCCAGTTCACAGCTCTGTAATGTCGACTCTAACTCTTCAACCTTGCCCTTTAATTCCTCTATCTTGTTTAAGCTCGACTTTAACTCGACTGTAGAATTACGGCTTCGGTAATGATGAAGAGATCGTCCAAGCTCAGCTACTTTAGCTTTTAACCCGTGCTTCTCTTTCTGACTTTCTGCCAAACTCCTCTCTAGGGCCTGATTCTATGCCTGCATCTCTTGAAACTTTCTCTCCCAATGATCAGCTCTGGGTCGTTCTTCTTGAATCTCATGTTGCCATTCTTCCGAAGTCTTTCCTAATCCCGCTCTTTTTATCAAAAGCTGTATCCTTTTGAACTCGGTCTTCAAGTCATCTCGGTCTTCCTCTATCTTTCTCTTTTCTTCCTTATTTTGTCAACCTCTATTTTCTGAACATCAACGTCTAGACTTAAGTACATCTTTTCTTCTTCTAGCTTTTCTATCCTTTTCCCAAGTTCTAGACTTTTCTTTTCGAAATCTTATTTCATGATCTCTAATTCTGAGGGAATCACTCGCAAGTACTCCTTTATTGGTCGAGCGCCTTCCGTGTTTGGCTTAGGGATGTTGTCATTAATCCTTCTACTCCTCCATTCGCTGTACTTTAGAGTTATCGCTGGGTTAACGGCCACTCCCTTCAATCGATGACCCTGACTCCAAGCACTAGAAATCTCATTAACTCTCTTTTTGTAGTCATCTCCTCTGTACAAAAACTCACTTTGAGCCAAACCATGTGTCGTCGGTACAAACTGCCTTAATCCATATTGCCTTAACACGAGCAAATGGGCATATCTGATAGCACCCCAAATTCCTAATAGAGGAACCCAATCAAAACTCCCACATTGGAAAAGAACTTCGTTAGGAATTATCTATGGAGCCCTCCAATCAACGACTTTTGCTTGGAGGTTTTGAAGTAGCGCCATCCAATTTTCCTCTGTTACACCATCTCTCCCAGATGAGGCTGCTATATCTTTTAACGGGGAATAATCCTTAAAGAAAACTCGACAAACGACTTTATCCACCATCCTAAAATGACTGTAGAACCAAGCCAATAACAACTGCACACACCCTACAAATATGCCCGCGCTAGCTCTCTTATATGTATTTAAAGACCTGAATGTCTCTGCCAAAATCACAGGAACCGACGTGACCCATTTGCTGATTTGATTAAAGAGATCCGTAACCACCTCATCTACATATCCCAAGGCTCTAGGAAAAACCATCAATCCATACAAGCTCAAAGCAAAAACGTCTATCTTCTTCTTCTCATCTAGATGCGTCAGGATTAAATCTTTCAAAGTTCCCCACGAAATGCATTTACACTCCCCCTTTAGCTTGATCCTAGCTGTGATCCATTGCTTGCTCATCCCTGTAATGTTCATCAATTTTTTCCAAAAGGTTGGGACACAAGCAACTCGAGAATAGATCTTATCCTTCCAAAACCTGGGAAAACGAAGTAGGGCCGTATACTCCTCCATCGTAGGCACTAAATCTGCCTCTCTGAAAGTAAAGCAACTGTATGCCGGGTTCCAAAATTGGACGAGGGCTCGAAACAAGTGCTCATCTACTTTGACATCAAGTAAATAAGGCAGATCTCCATAGTTATCATAAAACAACTCTTTGGTCTCATCGCTCCACTGATCCCATATCTCCTTTAACTCTTGAAGATTATTCTGTGTGACGTTGATGCGAGTGTAGTCTGAAAACTTTGATACATATCCCTCAGCTAAACTATCTCCCTTTTCTAATTGAGTTTGCTCTGACCATCTATGGACGGTAGCGTTGCCCTCCACTCTATCAAGAAGTCCATTTTTCGTAACAAAACTCTCTAACTTAGAAACCAAATGTGAATCAATACCTTTTAAATGCGAAATGACATGCAACAAAAGAAAGAAACAGTCAGTATCACATAATTACAATGCATTCAAAGATAACCTACAAGGGTAATAATTAAGGTATAATTCTACCTAGTTTGAGCTCTTATAGTCTTTCTATATGTAGTTTAGTTCTAAAGTTGAGGTACCCAAACTAGCAGATTCCTCGATCCTCACCCATTATAGGCTCATTTGAATCGAGTTCGGTTCAGGGGGACACATTTCCCTATGACTGCATGGAGATGAAAATCTCACGAAAACATAGGTACGGATGTATCCCGAAAGTGATCCACTATCCTGCACGGAGGTGAAAACCTCACGAAGGCGTAGTTTCTCACTCCCACCTAAAGGTGTGACCACAACGGTCATGCAAATGCAATGTGTGCAAGAATATAACAAACATATGCAAACACATGTTATGAAAGAGGATCGTATTTTAAAATTTTCAAATTTCTGACATTAAGACAAAAAATAATCAATTATGGCTCGACTCTCTTATTCGTCCCCAGTGGAGTCGCCAAGCTGTCGAAACCATTTTTTAAGGAGGTTTTGAAAAAACGAGGTCGACTTTAAAAACTAAAATGGGAGTCGCCACCAATCTTTTTTGTTTAGGTGTGATCGGATCACCTTATAAAATATTTTGTTTTAAAATACTAATTTTGGCCCACGAATTTCAAGAAAACGGGTTCGGAAGTCGGTTACATACGAGGAAGGGTTAGCACCCTCGTAACGCCCAAAAATTGGTACCTAATTGATTATTTGACGTCTTTTATGTCGGAAATTTGAAAGTTTTAAAATGCAATCCTCTTTTGAAAGAAAACTATTTGAATGCCTCGAATTTAAAAACTAAAACTCACTTATCTCAAAAGAATCAAAACATCACATCCAGTAAATTAGGACGCAATATTTCAAAACCTTCGAAGTTAAGTTTGCCTTTGGAAAATTTCTATCTTGAAACAACAAAACGCCATATCCAGTAAGTTAGGACACAACACTTTGAAATTTCAAGAATAGATGTTTATGTTTTAAAACTCAAAACGTTTAGAAGGGTACTTGAATATTCGAATTCAACGTGAAAAGTCGCAACCCAGTAAGTTAGGGCACTACTTTTCTCGAAGCCCCCAAACACCAAGCATTGCCTTTATTTTTTTTAGAAAAATCTCCTGAATAAAAATGAGTAATTTTTGTAAAGAACGAATTTTTTGTTTAAAACGATTGATTCATGCAGAAATATGACATTAATATACATCATAAGGTAAACATCAAAAGTAATAAATTACAACATAATACGATTCAACATGAGATAATAAAATATACATGATAAGACAATTATACTAGAGCAAAAATAAACTAATATATAATGTTAGCAAGTAGAAATATAAAACAATTCATAATAACTTAAAGAATATGAAAATGGAAGAAAAAATCAAAATTTATAATAATAAAAAAAGCGACAAAATAACACTTAAAAACAAGTATGAATATTTAAAACATCAAATCAATAAAAAAGGTAAAAAGAAAATAATATTTAAAACATATATGTATATAATAATTAACATATTTAAATAAATAGTATGTGTAAAAACAAATTTTAAAGAAAAGAATAATATATAATAATTTAGTTTATGGGAAAATATTTAACATAAAGAAAACAATATATATACAAAAAAAAAAACTATTATCATTAAAACAATTAAAAAACATTATACATATAAAATATTTAAAGTATTGTAAATAAATAATATAAAACTTAAGATTTTATTTTTTGAAAATAAAATAAAAAAATATAAAATATATAATAATTTTAAAAGGATAATATACAAAAAATATATATAATTTTAATTCAATTTAAAATATGATATAATATACATAATTTTAAAACAATTTATAATAGATATAAAATATATAAAAATATATAATGAATAATTTTTAATAAAAACCAAAGATAAAATATATGCATAATATTTAAAAAATATATAAAATAAAAAAACTAAGTTAAAATTGAAGTGAAATAAAAAGGGCGAAATTTAAATTTTGATAAAATTCATGGGGTAATTTTAGAAGAATAAAACAGCTCTTTGGACCCAATTGGAGCGCGCATTAAAAGAGGAGGGACTCACTGGGCGAAATGCCCTGTTCCCAAAACGACAGCATTCCGAAGTCAGCCTTATAATGGCCATTAGGACTAAATGGAAACAAAAATAAAAGGTCAGGGCCAAATTAAAAAAATAAAAGAAGATGATAAATATTAAAAATGCGAAAGGACCAATCGGGAAATTAAACCTTTTCCTAAAAATACGTGGATCCTCCCCAGGTAATCGGGTCAACGCACGGATCCTCTAATAAACGGTGTCGTTTCAAGCTTATTGGATTAAGCCAAAACGGCGCCGTTTCATTTAGGCCATATAAACCCAAACTCAACCCCAAAAAAAAAAAACATTTTACAACCGGTAAAAAAACTTAGAACAAATCTCTGAAACCTTCCTCTGCCCTCGGAGCCCTGGCCTTAGTCCGGCCACACTCTGTTCATCGGGCCTCCATACCTTGCCCCACGCGTCGCTGCCGACTCCGCCATGTACGGCGGTCGAAATCTAAAAAAGCTTCGCTTTTCACAGCAAATCGAAAGGTAATCTCCTTGATCTTGTTTTTTAATATATTGTATGCATGAAATATGTGTATTCGAAAAGAAAAAAACAATAAACGAAAGGAATCACCTTTGTTCTCTGGTAAAAAAACTGCTTGTATTCTTATTAAAAAATCTGTGTACCGTGTTTGTGGTATTCTCTGTAAGAAAAATTGTGTCTTTTCCAGATTAGAAGAAGGGCTTTTATAGCCTCTGTACACTACTACATTTTTGGAAAGAAATATTTGATTTCTTTCTATGTTTGCTTCACTTTTCTGATATGGTTCTTTCCTTTTTGCAGGTACCAGCGAGGATATCACGGTGGTGAGTGCACTGACGTTGATTCGTGCACTGATTACGGCACGATACGGGGCTAGGGTCACGATGTGCTGATGGAGGCCACGATCGGATGCTGAAACGACGCAAGACGAAAAGGCGTGACGATTGGAGTGGCCTTGCTTGCAGTGCGAAGGTTCTGGAAACCCTAGGGTTTCCTGGTTCAGTTTAGGCTGCTGGGCATTCTGGGCCTCATAAACTTGGGTCTAGTGGGTTATGGTTTAGGTTTGGGCTTGGGTGTAATGGGTTTCTGGTAATAGGTTTAGTTTTGGGTAGTGGGTCACGATTTTGGGCTTGATATTTGGGCTCTGCAAAAAGGACTGTTTTAAAGAATGGACATTTTTTATTATTATTATTTTTTGTTTCTGTTTTGTTTATTAAGCCCGGGAGAATTTGGGCTATTACAACATATATATGTCCCTCTTACTCTCTGTTTTCTCAGGCAATTTTGTGGAATACTCTAAGGGTCGATTCTTTATTTCTTTAATTTCATTTCATTTTTATTCTTATCCTTTTATTAGACTATCCTATATAACCATCACAAGAATAAGATAACTAAAGAAATAAAAATGAAAATTGAATTTTTTTTCATTATTAAAAATGAAAATGAATTTAATTATTTTTTATAGTATAATAGCTAGAACTAATTATTCCATTTATTTCTATTTCGAATTCGAAGATAATTCAAATTTTTGAGTCTAAAAAGCGTTTCATTCTAATTATCTAGACTTATAACGTATCATTTCATTTATATCATAAAATATATAAATGCATAAAAAGATTTTGACTCTAATCATCTCTATTTAGAACTCTAAACTAAATAGAAATAAATTTAATCTATATTAAATCTGTTAAATCGATCAATTAAATCAAATCTATAGAAAAAAATTTTATATATAATTTAGATGTAAGATATACTAAAATATAAAATCAACTAGAAACTAAAAATGAAGTCAGTAATATTAGTAATATTATATTCCTATATTAATATAAAAAAATATAACTAAGATATAAAAAAAGATATTAAATATGACGGATGTCGGCTGAATCCGAAGGAAATTATGCGGAGGCCTTATAGAATTATTAATATGAAGCTATGCGGCTAGAAATTGATCCATAGGACTAGAAATTGATCCCTAGGATCGAAGTTTTATACTATATAACATAGGCCTTATCCACACAAATAATGGAGAGCATACAAAAGCTTTAGAATATTTTTTTCGAGCACTAGAACGAAACCTGTTCTTACCACAAGCTTTTAATAATATGATTGTGATCTGTCATTACGTGCGGCCATCTCCACTATAGAAATAAAAAAAAAAAAGAACAGAAAGAGCAAATTTGCTAGTAAATAAAATACTGGAAAAAAAAAAAAGGCTTTCTACATAAATGATTTTTATCAGCTGTAACAAAAAAATAAACTTCGTAGAAGTCAAAATATGAAGAAATACATGCGCCTAGATACTTTATTCTATGGATCAAGATCTAATTGATAGAGGAAGCGCCGTAAAGATCAATTAGCGAGGTTTTGAGCCGATACAATAAATAAGAACTGCTTATCTATGGATATAGATATAGATTCTTATATCGAAGGGTCTTTACCTATTTTCTTCTTTGATTATCATCTTTCGTCTCTATGGGAGACCCGTATTAATTTTTATTTGGTCCAATCAGAAAATATTTCTATCATTTCTGTATTCGCAATTCAATATAGCTGGGTATTCCATAACATATATATGTCCCTCTTACTCTCTGTTTTCTCATGCAATTTTGTGGAATACTCTAAGGGTCGATTCTTTATTTCTTTAATTTCATTTCATTTTTATTCTTATCCTTTTATTAGACTATCCTATATGACCATCACAAGAATAAGATAACTAAAGCAATAAAAATGAAAATTGAATTTTTTTCAGTATTAAAAATGAAAATGAATTTAATTATTTTTTATAGTATAATAGCTAGAACTAATTATTCCATTCATTTCTATTTCGAATTCGAAGATAATTCAAATTTTTGAGTCTAAAAAGCGTTTCGTTCTAATTATCTAGACTTATAACGTATCATTTCATTTATATCATAAAATATATAAATGCATAAAAAGATTTTGACTCTAATTATCTCTATTTAGAACTCTAAACTAAATAGAAATAAATTTAATCTATATTAAATCTGTTAAATCGATCGATTAAATGAAATCTAAAGAAAAAAATTTTATATATAATTTAGATGTAAGATATACTAAAATATAAAATCAACTAGAAACTAAAAATGAATTCAGTAATATTAGTAATATTATATTACTATATTAATATAAAAGAAATATAACTAAGATATAAAAAAAGATATTAAATATGAAGGATGTCAGCTCAATCCGAAGGAAATTATGCGGAGGCCTTATAGAATTATTAATATGAAGCTATGCGGCTAGAAATTGATCCATAGGACTAGAAATTGATCCCTAGGATCGAAGTTATATACTATATAACATAGGCCTTATCCACACAAATAATGGAGAGCATACAAAAGCTTTAGAATATTTTTTTCGAGCACTAGAACGAAACCCGTTCTTACCACAAGCTTTTAATAATTGGATTGTGATCTGTCATTACGTGCGGCCATCTCCTCTATAGAAATAAAAAAAAAAAAAGAAAGACAGAGAAAATATGCTAGTAAATAAAATACTAGAAAAAAAAAAGGCTTTCTACATAAAATGATTTTTATCAGCTATAACAAAAAAAGAAGCTTCGTAAAAGTCGAAATATGAAGAAATATATATGCCTAGATACTTTATTCTATGGATAAAGATCTAATTGATAGAGGAAGCACCGTAAAGATCAATTAGTGAGGTTTTGAGCCGATACATTAAATAAGAACTGCTTATCTATGGATACAGATATAGATTCTTATATCGAAGGGTCTTTACCTATTTTCTTGTTTGATTATCATCTTTCGTCTCTATCGGAGACACATATTAATTTTTATTTGGTCCAATCAGAAAATATTTCTATCATTTCTGTATTCGCAATTCAATATAGATGGGTATTCCATAACATATATATGTCCCTCTTACTCTCTATTTTCTCAGGCAATTTTGTGGAATACTCTCAGGGTCAATTCTTTATTTCTTTAATTTCATTTCATTTTTATTCTTATCCTTTTATTAGACTATCCTATATAACCATAACAAGAATAGGATAACTAAAAAAATAAAACTGAAAATTGATTTTTTTTCATTATTAAAAATGAAAATAAATTTAATTATTTTTTGTAGTATAATAGCTAGAGCTAATTATTCCATTCATTTCTATTTCAAATTCAAATAAAATTCAAATTTTTGAGTCTAAAAAGAGTTTCATTCTAATTATCTAGACTTATAACGTATCATTTCATTTATATCATAAAATATATAAATGCGTAAAAAGATTTTGACTCTAATTATCTCTATTTAGAACTCTAAACTAAATAGAAATAAATTTAATCTATATTAAATTTGTTAAATCGATCGATTAAATGAAATCTATAGAAAAACAATTTATATATAATTTAGATGTAAGATATACTAAAATATAAAATCAACTAGAAACTAAAAATGAAGTCAGTAATATTAGTAATATTATATTACTATATTAATATAAAAGAAATACAACTAACATATAAAAAAGGATATTAAATATAACGGATGTCGCCTCAATCCGAAGGAAATTATGCGGAGGCCTTACAGAATTATTACTATGAAGCTATGCGACTAGAAATTGATCCATAGGACTAGAAATTGATCCCTAGGAATGAAGTTATATACTATATAACATAGGCCTTATCCACACAAATAATGGAGAGCACACAAAAGCTTTAGAATATTTTTTTCGAGCACTAGAACGAAACCCTTCTTACCACAAGCTTTTAATAATATGATTGTCATCTGTCATTACGTGCGGCCATCTCCTCTATAGAAATAAAAAAAAAAAAGAAAGAAACAGCAAATATGCTAGTAAATAAAATACTAGAAAAAAAAAAGGCTTTCTACATAAAATGATTTTTATCAGCTGTAACAAAAAAAGAAACTTCGTAGAAGTCGAAATATGTAGAAATATATATGCCTAGATACTTTATTCTATGGATAAAGATCTAATTGATAGAGGAAGCGCCGTAAAGATCAATTAGCGAGGTTTTGAGCTGATACAATAAATGAGAACTGCTTATGTATGGATATAGATATAGATTCTTATATCGAAGGGTCTTTACCTATTTTCTTGTTTGATTATCATCTTTCATCTCTATCGGAGACACATATTAATTTTTATTTGGTCCAATCAGAAAATATTTCTATCATTTCTGTATTCGCAATTCAATATAGATGGGTATTCCATAACATATATATGTCCCTCTTACTCTCTATTTTCTCAGGCAATTTTGTGGAATACTCTCAGGGTCAATTCTTTATTTCTTTAATTTCATTTCATTTTTATTCTTATCCTTTTATTAGACTATCCTATATAACCATAACAAGAATAGGATAACTAAAAAAATAAAACTGAAAATTGATTTTTTTTCATTATTAAAAATGAAAATGAATTTAATTATTTTTTGTAGTATAATAGCTAGAGCTAATTATTCCATTCATTTCTATTTCGAATTCGAATAAAATTCAAATTTTTGAGTCTAAAAAGAGTTTCATTCTAATTATCTAGACTTATAACGTATCATTTCATTTATATCATAAAATATATAAATGCGTAAAAGATTTTGACTCTAATTATCTCTATTTAGAACTCTAAACTAAATAGAAATAAATTTAATCTATATTAAATTTGTTAAATCGATCGATTAAATGAAATCTATAGAAAAACAATTTATATAATAATTTAGATGTAAGATATACTAAAATATAAAATCAACTAGAAACTAAAAATGAAGTCAGTAATATTAGTAATATTATATTACTATATTAATATAAAAGAAATACAACTAACATATAAAAAAGGATATTAAATATAACGGATGTCGCCTCAATCCGAAGGAAATTATGCGGAGGCCTTACAGAATTATTATTATGAAGCTATGCGACTAGAAATTGATCCATAGGACTACAAATTGATCCCTAGGAATGAAGTTATATACTATATAACATAGGCCTTATCCACACAAATAATGGAGAGCACACAAAAGCTTTAGAATATTTTTTTCGAGCACTAGAACGAAACCCTTCTTACCACAAGCTTGTAATAATATGATTGTCATCTGTCATTACGTGCAGCCATCTCCTCTATAGAAATAGAAAAAAAAAGAAAGAAAGAGCAAATATGCTAGTAAATAAAATACTAGAAAAAAAAAAGGCTTTCTACATAAAATGATTTTTATCAGCTGTAACAAAAAAAAGAAACTTCGTAGAAGTCGAAATATGTAGAAATATATATGCCTAGATACTTTATTCTATGGATAAAGATCTAATTGATAGAGGAAGCGCCGTGAAGATCAATTAGCGAGGTTTTGAGCTGATACAATAAATGAGAACTGCTTATGTATGGATATAGATATAGATTCTTATATCGAAGGGTCTTTACCTATTTTCTTGTTTGATTATCATCTTTCATCTCTATCGGAGACACATATTAATTTTTATTTGGTCCAATCAGAAAATATTTCTACCATTCTTGTATTCGTAATTCAATAAAGATGGGTATTCCATAACATATATATGTCCCTCTTACTCTCTATTTTCTCAGGCAATTTTGTGGAATAATCTAAGGGTCGATTCTTTATTTCTTTAATTTCATTTTATTTTTATTCTTACCCTTTTATTAGACTATCCTATATAACCATCACAAGAATAAGATAAGTAAATAAATAAAAATGAAAATTGTTTTTTTTTCATTATTAAGAATGAAAATGAATTTAATTATTTTTTATAGTATAATAGCTAGAGCTAATTATTCCATTCATTTCTATTTCGAATTCGAAGATAATTCAACTTTTTGAGTTTAAAAAGCGTTTCATTCTAATTATCTAGACTTATAACGTATCATTTCATTTATATCATAAAATATATAAATGCGTAAAAAGATTTTGACTCTAATTATCTCTATTTAGAACTCTAAACTAAATAGAAATAAATTTAATCTGTATTAAATCTGTTAAATCGATCGATTAAATGAAATCTATAGAAAAAATTTATATATAATCTAGATGTAAGATATACTCAAATATAAAATCAACTAGAAACTAAAAATGAAGTCAGTAATAGTAGTAATATTATATTACTATATTAATATAAAAGAAATATAACTAAGATATAAAAAAGATATTAAATAGGACGGATGTCGGCTCAGTCCGAAGGAAATAATGCGGAGGCCTTATAGAATTATTAATACGAAGCTATGCGGCTAGAAATTGATCCATAGGACTAGAAATTGATCCCTAGGATTGAAGTTATATACTATATAACATAGGCCTTATCCACACAAATAATGGAGAGCATACAAAAGCTTTAGAATATTTTTTTCGAGCACTAGAACAAAACCCTTCTTACCACAAACTTTTAATAATATGATTGTGATCTATCATTAAGTGCGGCCATCTCCTCTATGGAAATAAAAAAGAAGGAAAGAAAGAGCAAATATGCTAGTAAATAAAGTACTAGAAAAAAAAAGGCTTTCTACATAAAATGATTTTTATCAGCTGTAACAAAAAAAGAAACTTCGTAGAAGTCGAAATATGAAGAAATATATATGCCTAGATACTTTTTTCTATGGATAAAGATCTAATTGATAGAGGAAGCGCCGTAAGGATCAATTAGCGAGGTTTTGAGCCGTTACAATAAATAAGAACTGCTTATCTACGGATATAGATATAGATTCTTATATCGAAGGGTTTTTACCTATTTTTGTTAAATATGACTCCTATTTCTAGTCAAATTTGGAAATAATCTTCTAGTTAAACTCTGTTTAACTAGTTTCAATCAAACACTGATTAGTTTAGATTATTTTATTATTATTTGACTTTGAATTTAGCCTATAAATAAGCTCTTTTACAACCTTAGAAAATACACCCATTAGAGATTAGAACTCATAACACATTTAGAGAATTTTTGTGTTTACGTTTTGAGGGTTCTTTGTTTTTTGGGTTTTCGGGGTTTAGTTATTATCTCCATCTTTTGTACTCTTCGTTCTTTTGCCATTATAGTAAAATTATCTTTGCCCGTGGTTTTTTATCCTCTTTGGAGGGGTTTTTCCACGTTAAATTTGTGCGTTCAATTTTTCAATTTCTTCTGCTAATTTTACTTGTTTGTTGCTTAATCGGGTCAATTCCTAACAAGTGGTATCAGAGCTAGTTTAAATTTCATAGATCAGCCCATTCAGATATGACAGCAACAAGGTTTGAAACTGAGAAGTTCGATGGAGAGACAAATTTCAATCTGTGGAAAGTTTGGATGATGGCAATTCTAGTTCAATCCGGTTTGAAAAAGATTGTTATCGGGAAAAAGCCTGACAATATAAATAAAACAGAATGGGAAGAGCTTGATGAAAAGGCTTTGTCTGCAATCCAGTTGTGCCTCTCGAATACGGTATTGCAGGAGGTATTGATGGAGAAGACCTCATCCGCCTTATGGAAAAGGTTAGAAACTCTTTATACGGCTAAGTCTTTGGCTAACCGTTTAGTGTTGAAACAACGTCTATTTACGTTTCGCATGAATGAAGGTGAGCTTCTTAGAGATCACATCAGTCAATTTATTACTCTTTTAAATGAATTAAAGAACGTTGAGGTTCATATTGATTATGAAGATCAAGTTATGCTATTATTGTGCTCTTTACTCCCTTCATACAAGTCTTTCAGGGAGACCCTGATTTTGTAACGCCCTAATTTTCGGGTTTCTCTTAGATCGTTCTTTATTTGGTAAAATGTTTAAACTCTAGTATTTGGGTGTGTAATACATGGTTGGGGAGTGTTAATGGGCCTATGGAAGGCCCATGTGTTGGTTGGAAGCTCGGCAAAATTTTGTATTTTTGACTTAGGAGATAGGGGTCTCTTGAAGATAGGTGTTATAAGAAAATAATTGTGAAATAAGACACAAAACAAGTCCTAGTAAAGTGGCAAGGGAGGCACCACTAAGCTCCTTAAAAAGTGGTGCCTAAGTGAGCTTGGAGGTCCAAGGTTCAAGCTCCAGAGTTGGCAAAGATGGCGTTTTATTTTTTGAGCTTGAGCAGGTAAGAATTTGAAGCAGAATTGAACTCTGCTTGGAGGAGATTTGAATCGGTCAAGGGAGTAAATCAAGGAGGGATTTGTGGAGCTTTGAATTTTGAAAAGAAGTGGCCGGTTTTGGGACTTTGCAAGTGCAATTCGGCTAGGGGGCTTGGTATTGGCATTTTCGGCAAATAGGTGCTAGAGGGTGCCGAATTCTCCTTTAGTTCTTTGATAATTTTGTGCCAATTTTCCTTAAGTGTGGAAGCTCCCCTCTTCTGTCAATCTCACATAGCCTATTAGGTACCCTTTTTGCCACTTCGTCCCTCTCATTAACCTAGTAGCCGAACCCTATTGCACCTCATGGCCGAATCTTTTTCTTCTTTTCATTGCCGAATATAGAACTTCCAAAAACCCCATCTTGTGCCGTTCTTCTCTTGTTGAACCGATTGCTTATTTCTTACCCTCTCAAATCTCTTTTCTTATTTTCTTCCTTTCCATTTTCTTCTGCTATCATCTACATACCTTCTTTTGACATTACTCTCTGGTTGATAGACACAAAAGCTGGAAGCAAACCCCCACTTTGCCGAAACACTTCCTTTTCACTCTCATTCTTTTCTCCTTCTTCTAAACCCTTCCATAAACCGAAACCCTTATTGTGTTTAGCCGAATCCTCTGTACTCTCAACTCTTCCTTTCTTTTACTTAGATCATGGCTAAGAGGGCTTCTGGAGGTACTTCTTAAACCGATTAACTCATTGGTAAGTATTCGGGAACCTTTCTTGCTAGTAGATTTTGTTTTGAAGTAAAAGCCGAAAACCCTCTGGGGGGAGGCTATCGTTTGGACTAAGAGGTCTTGTGACCTTTTCTTCTATTTATATGCGCTAGAGAAGGAAAAAGGATGTGCTTTAAAGGACTTCGGAGACTAAGCAAGTGGACATCAGGATTTAGTCTATAATCGGCAAAGAGGGGTAAGATTTCAATGTTTTGGGTCATGATAGTCGATTATGGGTAAGGGATTTTGGCTTAATGATTATTGATTATTTAACTAACACTAGGGTGATTAACGATACGTTTCATACGTGGATTTCGTCAACAGTTTTAGCAGCTAACAAGTGTGTAACTAATCCCAACCTTTAGTCTGAAATGGTAAAAGCCGAAATGGCCATAAAGTGACCGACAACTGGTGGAAAATGACCGAAAACGCACTCGTATAATAATCAAGAGTAATCGTTTACTCCGTTGGGGTTAACCATGAATTCGGTGGTGAAGGAATTACAGAAGGTGCAATGCTGAATGTTTCGGTAAGATGGGCTTCGATGGGCCAAGGTGGGCCAATGGGCTTCCGAGCCCAAATCGATAAAGTGTCTGTTAAGGGTTTTCTGGCAACATGGATAATAATGACAAGGTTAAGTTGGTAAACTAAACTTAAAATTCAGGCTTAACGGGCCTGAGATAGTATGGGACTTAGTAAGGCCCATTAGGGGTTTTAAGCTAAAAAGGGTAAAACTGGAAATTTGGCTTAAATGGACTTCCGTGGTTATTTATGAACTAATAATTAATCGAACGGGCATAAGAACTTTGAAAATACGATAAAGGACTAAAATACCCCTGAATTTGGAAAATTACCAAAATACCCCTAGGTGTGAAAAGACTATTATACCCCTAGGGTCAAATCTGTATGAAATGTATAATTTTATGTATATGCATGAGTAATCTTTAATATGAATATATCTGATGCATGAGATGCTATATGTTGCATGCTAGTATGAGTACATCTGTTGCATGGGGTATGGGTTTATGATGGAGGAAGCGTTCTGGCAGCCTCGCTGCAATCTGGTGGCCTCGCCACATATATATCTGTTCTGGCAGCCTCGCTGCAATCTGGTGGCTTCGCCACGTATATACATCTGTTCTGGTGGCCTCGCCACAATATCTGTATCTGGTGACCTCGTCACAATATCTGGCAGCCTCGCTGCAAATTATATCTAGCAGCTTCGCTGCAATTATCTGTGGTGTGTAGCGGTTGGGTGGGTCGAGTAGTCTCCCCACATGGTGTAAGGCTGGTACGGGGGTGTTATGGATGGATTTGGGTTGGGTTCTGTTTACATATTATATCTGATCTGTATCTGTTATGGGCCTATGGGCTTAACCTGATTTCTGTAATGGGCCAAGGCCCAATTAAATCTGTTTCTGAGGCTTGATCTGTTTCGGCCTATGGTTGAGATAATGTTGCACACTGAGTTGTCAAACTCACCCCCCTTTTATTTCATCTCTGCAGGTAACCCTCAACCATAGTGGGCTTGGAGCTGCGAGAGATTCGGAGTGGCCACAACATCTGCAAATTCAGTTTTTGTTTCACTTTAAGTATTTTCATTATGCTATTTTGGGTTTAATTTGTAATAAGGCCGCTATTTAAATTTCTTTATTGGTTTTATTTTCTTTTATGGTTTAATTCATATTTTATCGAGACTGCTAGTTATAGGCTGCTCGGGTTTTTCAAACTACTAAAAAGGTTTTTAAAATTCAACAAATTCAAATATGGATAACCTAAGGGCTTATCAAAATGATTTTTCATAATCTTGCTGTTTTAGTAAAATATCACCTAAGTCACAACAAGCAAAAAGATCATAAGTTTAGTTGTAGGATCATGTGACACACCAGATCTGGTCATAACGTCTAGACCGGGTTTGGGGTGTTACATTTAGTGGTATCAGAGCCAAGTTGCAACAACTCGGCTGTGGATCGGGTCTAAAAATGGAAGTTTTCAAACAATCAAAACAAAGATTTTCGAAAGATCATGTTTTTACATTGTTTTCAAAACTAATTGGAACTTGTTCTGATGAACTTCTTTCGAACATAAATGACTTATTTTCAAAGAAAACACAAAATTTTTAAGATCTCCTATGAAATCTCTCAAAAGTGTGGCACATCGAATCTCTGGCCCAAGCCTGTAAGTTTTCTAAACTTTTCTTTCTAATTATATGCCTGACTAAAGACTTTATTATGATACTTTAGCGAGGGCATTACTGAAACTGTAGAGACTCTGATAGGTAGACTGAGACTGTAGCTAAGCTACCGCGAAAGAAAGATAAACTCTGAAATTCTACTTATTCATAAGATATCTGTAATAAACACTGAAATATTAATCTGATTCATAAAATTCTAAAACAGAAAATACGAAATGAGTATGCGATTAGCTCGTGGTAGGGGCCGTGGAAGTGGCCGAGGTAGTGCACGAGTTGAATCTTCTTCTTCGGGTCATGCGCCAGCAGCTGATGCACCGGTACCACCGGCAACAAAGGTGGAATCTCATGATAGGGGTGTAGGGGATGATGCCCTATCACAAGCGATGCTTCGAGTTTTGGAAAGGGTTGCTGGGGCAAGTACCGGTAATGGATTTTGAGGTTCTATTTTTGAGCGACTCCGGGCTAATGGGGCAGAATTCTTTAGGGGCGTGTCTGGTGTAGCCCCGAATGTGGCCGAGTATTGGTTAGAGGCCACAGAGTGGATTATGGATGATATGGATTGCTCTATAGAGCAGAAGCTGAAAGGAGCCGTGTCGTTGCTTAGAGATGAAGCTTATCAGTGGTGGCTCACAGTAAGAGATGGAATGTCAGCTGGTGAGGTAACATGGGAGCTGTTTAGGAAAGCTTTTAAAGGAAAATATGTTGGGGCTAACTATGTGGACGCCCGCAAGAAAGAATTCTTGAATCTGGTTCAGGGAAGTAGGACAGTATCTGAGTACGAGGCTGAATTTTTGAGGCTAAGCCGGTATGCTTCTGGGACAGTTGCTACTGAATATGAGCGTAGCGTGCGCTTCAAGGATGGTCTGAGGGATGAATTGAGGGTGCTGATTGCTCCGCAGAGGGAGCGTAACTTTGCTGCGTTGGTTGAGAAAGCTAAGATAGCTGAGGAAGTAAAGCGTACCGAGAGGCAGAATCGCGAAAAGGATAGAAACCGCTTCTGGAGGGATTTTGGACCAACAGGTGGGGCTAATAGGAATGTTAAGAGGGCAAGAGTGGTGGAACCAGTACGAGCAGTGCCAATGAATGCTGTCAGACCACAGGGTTGCAGGAATTGTGGTAAGATACATGTGGGCGAATGTCAGAAATGTTCTGGAGCCTGTTTTTGATGTGGGTCGATGGAGCATAGGATAAAGGATTGTCCTTAGGAACCAGATCAGGATCAAGTTAGGGATCAGAGGGTTGCTCAACCAGTGAGGGGTGGACCACCAGCTCCGAGAGGTCGTGGACAAGGCAGAGGTGGAAATGGAAATAGACGAGGACGAGGAGCACCTGGCAGGGGTGCTGGTTTTGCAGAGGCTCGTCAACCAACGTTAGTTTATGCAGCTCGTCGCTGAGAGGAGGGTGATGCCTCTGACGTCATAACTGGTACGTTTTTGATTTCTAGTATGCCATACACTGCGTTGATAGATGTTGGTTCTACCCATTCTTATGTTGCATGTGCCATATCTGGGTCGCTGGGAGTGCATTCTGAGGAGACAGTGAGTGGGGTAACTGTACTAAGTCCTTTGGGTCACTCGGTTAGGGTAGACAAACTGTATAGAGACGTGCCTATAGAGACTCAAGGAAAGATCTTTTCTGGAGACTTGATGGAGCTATCTTTTGGAGAATTTGATCACATCTTGGGAATGGATTGGCTTGTAAAGCATAGGGCTACTTTGGATTGTGCTGCAAAACGAATGAGGTTAAAGACTGCAGAGGATGAGGAAGTTATGGTGATAGGTGAACGTAGAGATTATTTGTCCAATGTGGTGTCAGCATTAAGAGATAAGAAGTGGATTCGTAAAGGATGTGCGGCTTATTTGGCATTCATAGGTCAAGTAGAAACTGAGGAACTAATTGTGGATCAAGTTAGAACCGTTAAGGATTTTCAAGATGTTTTTCTAGAAGAGCTTCCAGGGCTACCTCCAAATCGAGAGGTTGAGTTTGGGATCAACTTGTTGCCTGGTACGGCACCAGTGTCTATTGCACCGTATAGGATGGCACCAAAGGAGTTGGTGTAGTTGAAAGCGCAGATTCAAGAACTGTTGGATAGAGGCTTCATTAGGCCAAGTGTGTCTCCGTGGGGAGCACCAGTGCTGTTCGTTAAGAAGAAAGATGGGTCAATGCGAATGTGCATCGATTATCGGTAGTTGAACAAACTGACGATTAAGAATAAGTACCCGTTGCCAAGAATCGATGATCTGTTCGACCAGCTTAGAGGAGCTTCAATATTCTCCAAGATTGACCTTCGATCTGGGTACCATCAGTTAAGGGTATAAGAGGTGGATATACACAAGACAGCATTCAGAACTCGTTATGGTCACTATGAATTCTTGGTTATGCCATTTGGGCTGACCAATGCACCTGCAGCATTTATGGATCTGATGAATCGAGTGTTCCAGCCATACTTGGATCGATTCGTGGTCGTCTTTATTGATGATATTCTGGTTTATTCTGAATCTGAGGAGAAACATGATGAGCATCTCCGTATTGTGCTGCAAGTGTTAAGGGAAAAGGAGCTTTATGCGAAATTCAGTAAGTGTGAGTTCTGGTTGAGGGAGGTAACCTTCTTGGGCCATGTTGTATCTGCTGAGGGGATAAAGGTAGACCCTCGAAAGATTGAAGCAATTCTGGAATGGAAACCTCCGAGGTCAGTGGCAGAAATTCGAAGTTTTCTGGGTTTAGCTGGGTACTATAGAAGGTTTGTAGAAGGATTTTCTGTGATGGCAGCGCCGTTGACAAAACTCGTAAGGAAAGGAGTGCCATTTATTTGGACCGAGCAGCAGCAAGAAGCTTTTGAGAAACTAAAAAAGGTTCTGACCGAGGCACCTGTACTAATTCAACCAGAGTCTGGAAAAGATTTTACCGTGTACAGTGATGCATCACATGTTGGGTTGGGCTGTGTGTTGATGCAAGAAGGTAAAGTGGTTGCTTATGCATCGCGACAGCTTAAACCTCATGAAGTGAACTATCCTACCCATGATCTGGAGTTGGCAGCAGTAATCTTTGCCCTTAAGATTTGGAGGCATTATTTGTATGGAGAAAGGTGTATTATATACACAGATCATAAGAGTCTTAAGTACTTGCTAACTCAAAAGGAGCTGAATCTGAGGCAACGGAGGTGGATTGAGTTGCTTAAGGATTATGATTGTGCGATTGAGTATCATCTAGGCAAAGCTAATGTGGTGGCTGATGCCCTAAGTCGTAGAACTGTGTCTGATCTGAGAGCGATGTTTGCTCATTTGAGCCTGTATGATGATGGCAGTCTGTTAGCAGAACTGCAAGTAAGGCCAACCTGGGTGGATGAGATTAAGGAAAAGCAGTCGAGGGATGAGTCTCTGGTTTCTCGGTTTCAGCAGATTAAGGATGGGAATACTTCTGAGTTTAGACTTAACAGTGAAAGAGTTCTATGTTTCCGCGGTAGAGTCTGTGTTCCTAAGGATTTCAAATTGAGGCAAGCAATTCTGAATGAAGCTCATATAGGGTTGTGTGCTATGCACCCTGGAGGTAATAAGATGTATCATGACTTAAAGGAGTTGTATTGGTGGCCTGGACTGAAGCGAGAGGTAACAGAATTTGTGCGGAAATGTCTGACTTGTCAGCAAGTGAAAGCTTAACATCAGTTACCTTCTGGACTTCTGCAACCAGTGAAGGTACCACTCTGGAAGTGGGAAAGGGTGACCATGGATTTTGTAAGTGGATTGCCCTTGACTCCGTCAAAGAAGGACTCGATTTGGGTGATCGTGGATAGGTTGACTAAATCTGCTCATTTCATCCCTGTACGTACTGATTATTCGCTTCAGAAGTTAGCCAAATTGTATGTGGCAGAGATTGTACGACTGCATGGGGTGCCAGTGTCTATCATTTCTGATCGATATCCTAGATTCACATCTCGGTTCTGGCAGAAGTTGCATGAGGCGTTGGGAACGCGACTAAACTTTAGCACGACTTTTCATCCTCAGACTGATGGTCAGTCAAAAAGGGTTATTCAAATTCTGGAAGATATGTTAAGGGGATGTGTTATCGATTTTCAAGGCAGTTGGGAGGATTATCTACCCTTAGCAGAGTTTGCGTATAATAATAGTTATCAGGCTAGCATTCGTATGGCACCTTATGAGGCACTGTATGGGCGTAGGTGTCGTTCACCTAGTTGTTGGACTGAGCTGGGCGAGCGGCAAGTTCTTGGACCTGAGTTGGTAGCAGAGACTGAAGAGAAGGTCAAGGTGATTAGGGATCGATTAAGAGAGGCATCTGATCGACAGAAGTCTTACGCAGATTTGAAGCGTAAGGAGATTGAGTATTCAGTGGGTGACATGGTCTTTCTGAAGGTATCACATTGGAAAAAGATACTAAGATTTGGTAAGAAAGGCAAGCTGAGTCCGCGGTTTATTGGGCCTTATCGGGTTTTTAAGCGAGTAGGACCGGTGGCGTATCAGTTAGAATTACCGCCATAGCTGAATAGAATCCATGATGTGTTTCACGTATCCATGCTAAGATGATATCGTTCTGACCCTACCCATATTCTACCAATTGCAGAAGTGGAGGTATAGCCTGACTTGACTTTCGAAGAAGAGCCGGTGCAGATTCTGGATCGAGACGTGAAGGTTCTAAGAAGAAAATCAGTTTCATTGATAAAGGTACTTTGGCGTAATCATGGCAGAGAGGAAGCTACTTGGGAACCAGAGGAGGCAATGCGTCAGCAATATCCCTATTTGTTTGGGTAAGGTAAATTTCGAGGACGAAATTTCTTTAAGGAGGGTAGAGTTGTAACGCCCTAATTTTCAGGTTTCTCTTAGATCATTCTTTATTTGGTAAAATGTTTAAACTCTAGTATTTGGGTGTGTAATGCATGGTTGGGAGTGTTAATGGGCCTATGGAAGGCCCATGTGTTGGTTGGAAGCTCGGCAAAATTTTGTATTTTTGACTTAGGAGATAGGGGTCTCTTGAAGATAGGTGTTATAAGAAAATAATTGTGAAATAAGACACAAAACCAGTCCTGGTAAAGTGGCAAGGGAGGCGCCACTAAGCTCCTTAAAAAGTGGCGCCTAAGTGAGCTTGGAGGTCCAAGGTTCAAGCTCCAGAGTTGGCAAAGATGGCGTTTTATTTTTTGAGCTTGAGCAGGAAAGAATTTGAAGCAGAATTGAGCTCTGCTTGGAGGAGATTTGAATCGGTCAAGGGAGTAAATCAAGGAGGGATTTGTGGAGCTTTGAATTTTGAAAAGAAGTGGCCGGTTTTGGGACTTTGCAAGTGCAATTCGGCTAGGGGGCTTGGTATTGGCATTTTCGGCAAATAGGTGCTAGAGGGTGCCGAATTCTCCTTTAGTTCTTTGATAATTTTGTGCCGATTTTCCTTAATTGTGGAAGCTCCCCTCTTCTGTCAATCTCACATAGCCTATTAGGTACCCTTTTTGCCACTTCGTCCCTCTCATTAACCTAGTAGCCGAACCCTATTGCACCTCATGGCCGAATCTTTTTCTTCTTTTCATTGCCGAATATAGAACTTCCAAAAACCCCATCTTGTGCCGTTCTTCTCTTGTTGAACCGATTGCTTATTTCTTACCCTCTCAAATCTCTTTTCTTATTTTCTTCCTTTCCATTTTCTTCTGCTATCATCTACATACCTTCTTTTGACATTACTCTCTGGTTGATAGACACAAAAGCCGGAAGCAAACACCCACTTTGCCGAAACACTTCCTTTTCACTCTCATTCTTTTCTCCTTCTTCTAAACCCTTCCATAAACCGAAACCCTTATTGTGTTTAGCTGAATCCTCTGTACTCTCAACTCTTCCTTTCTTTTACTTAGATCGTGGCTAAGAGGGCTTTTGGAGGTACTTCTAAACCGATTAACTCAGTGGTAAGTATTCGGGAACCTTCCTTGCTAGTAGATTTTGTTTTGAAGTAAAAGCCGAAAACCCTCTAGGGGGGAGGCTATCGTTTGGACTAAGAGGTCTTGTGACCTTTTCTTCTGTTTATATGCGCTAGAGAAGGAAAAAGGACGTGCTTCAAGGGACTTCGGAGACTAAGCAAGTGGACATCAGGATTTAGTCTATAATCGGCAAAGAGGGGTAAGATTTCAATGTTTTGGGTCATGATAGTCGATTATGGGTAAGGGATTTTGGCTTAATGATTATTGATTATTTAACTAACACTAGGGTGATTAACGATAGGTTTCATATGTGGATTTCGTCAACGGTTTAGCAGCTAACAGGTGTGTAACTAATCCCAACCTTTAGTCTAAAATGGTAAAAGCCGAAATGGCCATAAAGTGACTGACAACTGGTGGAAAGTGACCGAAAACGCACTCGTATAATAATCAAGAGTAATCGTTTACTCTGTTGGGGTTAACCATGGATTCGGTGGTGAAGGAATTGCAGAAGGTGCAATTCTGATTGTTTCGGTAAGATGGGCTTCGATGGGCCAAGGTGGGCCAATGGGCTTTCGAGCCCAAATAGGTAAAGTGTCTGTTAAGGGTTTTCTGACAACATGGATAATAATGATAAGGTTAAGTTGGTAAACTAAACTTAAAATTCGGGCTTAACGGGCCTGAGATAGTATGGGACTTAGTAAGGCCCATTAGGGGTTTTAAGCTAAAAAGGGTAAAACTGGAAATTTGGCTTAAATGGACTTCCGTGGTTATTTATGAACTAATAATTAATTGAACGGGCATAAGAACTCTGAAAATATGATAAAGGACTAAAATACCCCTGAATCTGGAAAATTACCAAAATACCCCTAGGTGTGAAAAGACTATTATACCCCTAGGGTCAAATCTGTATGAAATGTATAATTTTATGTATATGCATGAGTAATCTTTAATATGAATATATCTGATGCATGAGATGCTATATGTTGCATGCTAGTATGAGTACATCTGTTGCATGGGGTATGGGTTTATGATGGAGGAAGCGTTCTGGCAGCCTCGCTGCAATCTGGTGGCCTCGCCACATATATATCTGTTCTGGCAGCCTCGCTGCAATCTGGTGGCTTCGCAACATATATACATCTGTTCTGGTGGCCTCGCCACAATATCTGTATCTGGTGACCTCGTCACAATATCTGGCAGCCTCGCTGCAAATTATATCTGGCAGCTTTGCTGCAATTATCTGTGGTGTGTAGCGGTTGGGTGGGTCGAGTAGTCTCCCCACATGGTGTAAGGCTGGTACGGGGGTGTTATGGATAGATTTGGGTTGGGTTCTGTTTGCATATTATATCTGATCTGTATCTGTTATGGGCCTATGGGCTTAACCTGATTTCTGTAATGGGCCAAGGCCCAATTAAATCTGTTTCTGAGGCTTGATCTGTTTCGGCCTATGGTTGAGATAATGTTGCACACTGAGTTGTCAAACTCACCCCCCTTTTATTTCATCTCTGCAGGTAACCCTCAACCATAGTGGGCTTGGAACTGCGAGAGATTCAGAGTGGCCACAACATCTGCAAATTCAGTTTTTGTTTTACTTTAAGCATTTTCATTATGCTATTTTGGGTTTAATTTGTAATAAGGCCGCTATTTAAATTTCTTTATTGGTTTTATTTTCTTTTATGGTTTAATTCATATTTTATCGAGACTGCTAGTTATAGGCTGCGCGGGTTTTTCAAACTACTAAAAAGGTTTTCAAAATTCAACAAATTCAAATATGGATAACCTAAGGGCTTATCAAAATGATTTTTCATAATCTTGCTGTTTTAGTAAAATATCACCTAAGTCACTACAAGCAAAAAGATCATAAGTTTAGTTGTAGGATCATATGACACACCAGATCTGGTCATAAAGTCTAGACCGGGTTTAGGGTGTTACAGATTTATGGCAGAGATAAACTCTCGTTCGAAGATGTGAAGGGTCATTTGTTGAGTAAAGACAAACTCGACAATGAGCTTCATTTGGATAGCAAGGCAGATAGGCAAGCTTTCGTTTTGGTAGTATCAAAGAAACGAGACAAAAGGTGTCGCTATTGTAAAAAGTTAGGTCACGTCAAAGCAGATTGTTATAAACTTCAAAATAAAAGAGCTGCTAAGAGTAACGAGTAAGATGTAGCTGGTGCTAATTTGGCCAATGAAAGCGGTGATGATTTCTTGTTAGTGTTAACGGGCGATAACTCCAAGCTTACGTCCGAGTGGATCCTAGATTCTGGATGTTCTTTCCACATGTGTCCTAATAGAGAATGGTTCTCCACATACAGTTCAGTTGAAGGTGGAGTTGTGTGCATGGGAAATGATTCATCTAATAAGGTAATTGGTATTGGTACTATTAAAATTAGGATACACGACGGGGCGATTAGGACACTCTCAGATGTCAGGTATATACCTGATTTAAGAAAGAATCTCATCTCCTTGAGTATTTTAGACTTGAAAGGATGCAAAATCAACATCGAGTCGAGCGGCATTAAAGTATCTCGTGGATCTCTCATTTTGTTAAAAGGTAAAAAAACTGGTAGTCTTTATATTCTGGAAGGTTCTACAGTGACCGGTGAAATCAGATGTCCCTCGTCCGTTACAAAGTCAAAGTTAACTCGTTTGGAGCAGAGGCAACTTGGTCATAAGAGGGAAAAAGGTATGACCGTTTCGTTGAAGAGAGGTTCTCTTTTGGATGCAGGTTTTGAAAAGTTAGGGCACTGTGTTTGTAAAAATCAGACCCGGGGTAATTCTAATTTGGCAGTGTACAAGTTGAAGGCTAGAAGTCTTCCAGTTTCTAAGCACATATTCGACTCAGTTAATCCCCTGCATAGTTCAATATAGGCTCGTGGCGAGCTTTGGTAAAGATGGCATTGTGGAAATATGAGTCAAGGTGGAGATTTGTTAAATATGACTCCTATTTCTAGTCAAATTTGGAAATAATCTTTTAGTTAAACTCTGTTTAACTAGTTTCAATCAAACACTGATTAGTTTAGATTATTTTATTATTATTTGACTTTGATTTTAGCCTATAAATAACCTCTTTTACAACCTTAGAAAATACACCCATTAGAGATTAGAACTCATAACACATTTAGAGAATTTTTGTGTTTACGCTTTGAGGGCTCTTTGTTTTTTGGGTTTTCGGGGTTTAGTTATTATCTCCATCTTTTGTACTCTTCATTCTTTTGCCATTATAGTAAAATTATCTTTGCCCGTGGTTTTTTATCCTCTTTGGAGGGGTTTTTCCACGTTAAATTTGTGCGTTCAATCTCTCAATTTCTTCAGCTAATTTTACTTGTTTGTTGCCTAATCGGGTCAATTACTAACAATTTTCTTGTTTGATTATCATCTCTCGTGTCTATGGGAGACCCATATTAATTTTTATTTGGTCCAATCAGAAAATATTTCTATCATTTTTGTATTCGCATTTCAATATAGCTGGGCAATCCATAACATATATATGTCCCTCTTCCTCTCTATTTTCTCAGGCAATTTTGTGGAATACTCTAAGGGTAAATTCTTTATTTCTTTAATTTCATTTCATTTTTATTCTTATCCTTTTATTAGACTATCCTATATAACCATGACAAGAATAAGATAACGAAACAAATAAAAATGAAAATTGAATTTTTTTTCATTATTAAAAATGAATATGAATTTAATTATTTTTTATAGTATAATAGCTAGAACTAATTATTCCATTCATTTCTATTTCAAATTCGAAGATAATTCAAATTTTTGAGTCTAAAAAGCGTTTCATTCTAATTATCTAGACTTATAACGTATCATTTCATTTATACCATAAAATATATCAATGCATAAAAAGATTTTGACTCTAATTATCTCTATTTAGAACTTTAAACTAAATAGAAATAAATTTAATCTATATTAAATCTATTAAATCGATCGATTAAATGAAATCTATAGAAAATTTTTTTTATATAATTTAGATGTAAGATATACTAAAATATAAAATCAACTAGAAACTAAAAATGAAGTCAGTAATATTAGTAATATTATATTACTATATTAATATAAAAGAAATATAACTAAGATATAAAAAAAGATATTAAATATGATAGATGTCGGCTCAATCCGAAGGAAATTATTCAGAGGCCTTATAGAATTATTAATATGAAGCCATGCGGCTAGAAATTGATCCATAGGACTAGAAATTGATCCCTAGGATCGAAGTTATATACTATATAACATAGGCCTTATCCACACAAATAATGAAGAGCATACAAAAGCTTTAGAATATTTTTTTGAGCACTAGAACGAAACTCGTTCTTACCATAAGCTTTTAATAATTGGATTGTGATCTATCATTACGTGTGGCCATCTCCTCTATAGAAATAAAAAAAAAAAAAGAAAGACAGAGCAAATATGCTAGTAAATAAAATACTAGAAAAAAAAAAAGGCTTTCTACATAAAATGATTTTTATCAGCTGTAACAAAAAAAGAAGCTTCGTAGAAGTCGAAATATGCCTAGATACTTTATTCTATGGATAAAGATCTAATTGATAGAGAAAGCACCGTAAAGATCAATTAACGAGGTTTTGAGCCGATACAATAAATAAGAACTGCTTATCTATGGCTATAGATATGGATTCTTATATCGAAGGGTATTTACCTATTTTCTTCTTTGATTATCATCTTTCGTCTCTATCGGAGACACATATTAATTTTTATTTGGTCCAATCAGAAAATATTTCTATCATTTCTGTATTCGCAATTCAATATAGATGGGTATTCCATAACATATATATGTCCCTCTTACTCTCTGTTTTCTTAGGCAATTTTGTGGAATACTCTCAGGGTCGATTCTTTATTTCTTTAATTTCATTTCATTTTTATTCTTATCCTTTTATTAGACTATCCTATATAACCATCACAAGAATAAGATAACTAAACAAATAAAACAGAAAATTGATTTTTTTTCATTATTAAAAATGAAAATGAATTTAATTATTTTTTGTAGTATAATAGCTAGAGCTAATTATTCCATTCATTTCTATTTCGAATTTGAATATAATTCAAATTTTTGAGTCTAAAAAGCGTTTCATTCTAATTGTCTAGACTTATAACGTATCATTTCATTTATATCATAAAATATATAAATGCGTAAAAAGATTTTGACTCTAATTATTTCTATTTAGAACTCTAAACTAAATAGAAATAAATTTAATCTATATTAAATCTGTTAAATCGATCGATTAAATGAAATCTATAGAAAAAAATTTATATCTAATCTACATATAAGATATACTAAAATATAAAATCAACTAGAAACTAAAAATGAAGTCAGTAATATTAGTAATATTAGATTACTATATTAATATAAAAGAAATATAACTAAGATATAAAAAAGGTTATTAAATATAACGGATGTCGCCTCAATCCGAAGGAAATTATGCGGAGGCCTTACAGAATTATTATTATGAAGCTATGCGACTAGAAATTGATCCATAGGACTAGAAATTGATCCCTAGGATCGAAGTTATATACTATGTAACATAGGCCTTATCCACAGAAATAATGGAGAGCACGCAAAAGCTTTAGAATATTTTTTTGAGCACTAGAACGAAACCCTTCTTACCACAAGCTTTTAATAATATGATTGTCATCTGTCATTACGTGCGGCCATCTCCTCTATAGAAATAAAAAAAAAAAAAAAGAAAGAAAGAGCAAATATGCTAGTAAATAAAATACTAGAAAAAAAAAAAGGCTTTCTACATAAAATGATTTTTATTAGCTGTAACAAAAAAAGAAACTTTGTTGAAGTCGAAATATGAAGAAATATATATGCCTAGATACTTTATTCTATGGATAAAGATCTAATTGATAGAGGAAGCGCCGTAAAGATCAATTAGCGAGGTTTTGTGCTGATACAATAAATAAGAACTGCTTATCTATGGATATAGATATAGATTCTTATATCGAAGGGTCTTTACCTATTTTCTTGTTTGATTATCATCTTTTGTCTCTATCGGAGACACATATTAATTTTTATTTGGTCCAATCAGAAAGTATTTCTATCAATTTTGTATTCGCAATTCAATATAGATGGGTATTCCATAACATATATATGTCCCTCTTACTCTCTGTTTTCTCAGGCAATTTTGTGGAACAATCTAAGTGTCGATTCTTTATTTCTTTAATTTCATTTCATTTTTATTATTATCCTTTTATTAGATTATCCTATATAACCATTGTCGAAACCATTTTTTAGGGGTTTTGAAAAAACGGGGTCGACTTTAAAAACTAAAATGGGAGTCGCCACCAATCTTTTTAGGTGTGATTGGATCACCTTTAGAACATTTTGTTTTAAAATCATTAATTTTGGTCTACGAAATCAGAAAACGGGTTCGGGAGTCGGTTACGTACGAGGAAGGGTTAGCACCCTCGTAACGCCCAAAAATTGGTACTTAATTGATTATCAAACGTCTTTAATGTCAGCAATTTAAAAGTTTTAAGATACAATCCTCTTTAGAAT
Source organism: Gossypium stocksii (assembly GCA_020496765.1). Classification (NCBI taxonomy): domain Eukaryota; kingdom Viridiplantae; phylum Streptophyta; class Magnoliopsida; order Malvales; family Malvaceae; genus Gossypium; species Gossypium stocksii. The sequence goes on along the minus strand of JAIQCV010000038.1, from coordinate 32,343 downwards.
GTTTCAATTTCGAAAATTAGGGCTCACTTACATCAAGCGAATCAAAATATCACATCTAGTAAGTTAGGATGCGATATTTTTAAGACATTTGAAGCTAAGCTAGCCTTTTTGAAAATCTCTATTTCGAAACAACAACACACCATATCCAGTAAGTTAGGACACAACGCTTTGAAGTTTCAAGACAGTGGCTCGTATTTTAAAAACCTTAAAAACTTAGAAGGGTGCTTGACTATTTGAACTCTACGAGGAAAAGTTGCAACCCAGTAAGTTAGGGCACTACTTTTCTCGAAGCTTTCAAACATCAAACATTGCCTTGATTTTTTTAAAAATCTTATTTGGAAAAATTTCTTTTACAAAAAAAATGATGATGCATTTAACACATTACAAGATATCAATGATAACATGAACTATATAATACATACTTTAATGTTTCCTGCAAATATAATAGAAAACAACATAAATATACATACATTAACATTTCATGAGTATACAACATATCAAATAAAGTACAACCTAAATATACATATTTTCAAGTCATATGAGTAAACATAAAATAAATGGCACATACACATATTTCATACAAATGTAATTTGAAAACAATCATATAAGTAACCAATTTCATGCAAATATAACAATAGACATCATAAAAACAACAAGTAATATAAAAGATAAGATTAACATGCTAAAACAATATTAAATAAAGGTAGAAGGATATGAAAATAAATTAATCAATTTTTAATAATGAAAAAAAAATGTAATCAGAATAAAAGAGGGGTAAAAAAGGTTTAAAACAATACATAAAAAAATTTTAAAAATATATATATTATATAACAAAGACAATTTAATATATATATATATATATATATATTAAAAATTAATAATTTTCAAAAGAAATAAAAAATAATAATATATGATGTAATGAAGTATCAAAAACAATATAGCAGTGTAATAATATAATAATAAATGAATTTCAAATACTTTATGAAACATAATATTTAATAATAATTTATACATTTCTAAACTACACATAATAATATAAAAATATATATAATAAAATAAATAGATAATGAATAATATAAAACTAAAATAATAAAATAATAATATAAAATAAATTTACCGAAATATAATGATATTTATAGTAAAATAATAGGTAGAATATATATAAATAAATAAATAAATAAAACATAAAAAATTCGAAAGTATACATAAAAGTACAAGAAAAAAAATGAAATTATAAGGCTAATTTAAAAAAATAAAAAAATGAATTTTTGGGCTATTTGGAACGCGCATCAAAAGCCGAGGGACTCATTGGGCAATTAACCCTAATCCCAAAACGGTGCCGTTCCTTTATCGGCCCTAAAAAAGGCTTTAGGACTAAATTGAGACCGAAACAGAATTATTGGGTGAAATCAAATGGTAAAATAAACTTAATTTTAAAGATAGAAAACACAAAAGGACTGCGCACATAATTTTCCCAAAAATCATAAAAACATGCGGATCCTTAAAACACGAGTCGGGTCAACACGCGAGTCCTTTGTTTAAACGACGCCGTTTTTTATAAAGCTATATAAGCTATAAAAAAACCCAAAAAAATCATTTCTAAAACATTAAAAAAACAAAACAAAAGAGATGAGCCCAGAATGCTCTCCCCTCCTCGGTCTGAACTCCAGCGACAATTGCTGGCCACCGCTATACGCACCTCACGCGCCACCGTACACGGTGGTCGGAGGGTCAAAAATCCCTCCTTTTCCAGGCGGATTACAAGTAAACCTCCCTCTTTACTTCAAAATAGTATTTCGGTGTAAAACACATAAAATAACAAGTAATAAATATTCTCTGATGTTCCTGTTTTTGTAAGGACCCCTCCTTTTGTTATTTCATGTATAAGAATAAAGAAAATAAAAATAGATTAAGCTTAAAGAGTAAAGAAATGAAATAGAGAAATCAAAAGACCTTCGAAATTTTTATTGCTTGTGTTTTCACTGATCTTACTGTACAATTTGTATAAATTGTGTATACCTCCAACAATTGTCCTCCCCCTATATTTGTTTGATTCGGGCTTTTATATAGCCACTAGAAAATCGAAAATAAATATTACAAGATCCAGCTTTATTTCTTGCCATATTAGTTTCGATTCTGTGTCATTTTCTTTCCTTTATTTGCAGGTAATCACGGAGAATCCGACGACGACGGACCGGGCGTTGGCTGCGGCTTGATTCCAAATCTGTGCTAGGGTGCTTGCGGCGCAAGGGCATGATGCTTGGTGTTCTGTTGGCTGCGGCGCGATCAGAGAGCTAGGGTTTCAAACCCTAGCTGAAGGATTTAAGCTTTTGGGCCTTTTGGGCCTTCGTTTGTTGGGTCTGGGTAGGTTAAATTACAAATGGATCTGATATGGGTTAGAATCAGTTTGGGCTAAGGGTTAATTGGTCGGTATTTGGTCTGTTTGTAAATGGGACAATCGGGTTTGGTGCTTGGGTCTGTCGGGTAGTGAACAAAAACTTGTAAAAGGACTTTTTATTGGACTTTTAAAATAAATAAATATTTATTTATTTAATTTTCTGTTTTTGGTTCTTTAAGGCCCGGTGAAATTTGGGCTATTACAACCATCACAAGAATAAGATAACTAAACAAATAAAAATGAAAATTGATTTTTTTTTTCATTATTAAAAATGAAGATGAATTTAGTTATTTTTTATAGTATAATAGCTAGAGCTAATTATTCCATTCATTTCTATTTCGAATTCGAAGATAATTCAACTTTTTGAGTTTAAAAAGCGTTTCATTCTAATTATCTAGACTTATAACATATCATTTCATTTATATCATAAAATATATAAATGCGTAAAAAGATTTTGACTCTAATTATCTCTATTTAGAACTCTAAACTAAATAGAAATAAATTTAATCTATATTAAATCTGTTAAATCGATCGATTAAATGAAATCTATAGAAAAAAATTTATATCTAATCTACATATAAGATATACTCAAATATAAAATCAACTAGAAACTAAAAATGAAGTCAGTAATATTAGTAATATTATATTACTATATTAATATAAAACAAATATAACTAAGATATAAAAAAAGATATTAAATAGGACAGGTGTCGGCTCAATCCAAAGGAAATTATGCGGAGGCCTTATAGAATTATTAATATGAAGCTATGCGGCTAGAAATTGATCCATAGGACTAGAAATTGATCCCTAGGATCGAAGTTATATACTATATAACATAGGCCTTATCCACACAAATAATGGAGAGCATACAGAAGCTTTAGAATATTTTTTTCAAGCACTAGAACGAAACCCATTCTTACCACAAGCTTTTAATAATATGATTGTGATCTGTCATTACATGCGGCCATCTCCTCTATAGAAATTAAAAAAAAAAAAGGAATGAAAGAGCAAATATGCTAGTAAATAAACAACTAGAAAAAAAAAAGGCTTTCTACATAAAATGATTTTTATCAGCTGTAACCAAAAAAGAAACTGCGTAGAAGTCGAAATATGAAGAAATATATATGCCTAGATACTTTATTCTATGGATAAAGATCTAATTGATAGAGGAAGTGCCGTAAATATCAGTTAGTGATGTTTTGAGCCGATACAATAAATAAGAACTGCTTATCTATGGATATAGATATAGATTCTCATATTGAAGGGTTTTTACCTATTTTCTTGTTTGATTATCATCTTTCGTCTCTATGGGAGACCCATATTAATTTTTATTTGGTCCAATCAGAAAATATTTCTATCAGTTCTGTATTCGCAATTCAATATAGCTAGGTATTCCATAACATATATATGTCCCTCTTACTCTCTGTTTTCTCAGGCAATTTTGTGGAATACTCTCAGGGTCGATTCTTTATTTCTTTAATTTCATTTCATTTTTATTCTTATCCTTTTATTAGACTATCCTATATAACCATGACAAGAATAAGATAACGAAATAAATAAAAATGAAAATTGATTTTTTTTCATTATTAAAAATGAAAATGAATTTCATTATTTTTTATAGTATAATAGCTAGAACTAATTATTCCATTCATTTCTATTTTGAATTCGAAGATAATTCAAATTTTTGAGTCTAAAAAGCGTTTCATTCTAATTTTCTAGACTTATAACTTATCATTTCATTTATATCATAAAATATATAAATGCATAAAAAGATTTTGACTCTAATTATCTCTATTTAGAACTCTAAACTAAATAGAAATAATTTTAATCTATATTAAATCTGTTAAATCGGTCGATTAAATGAAATCTATAGAAAAAAATTTATATATAATTTAGATGTAAGGTATACTAAAATATAAAATCAACTAGAAACTAAAAATGAAGTCAGTAATATTAGTAATATTATATTACTATATTAATACAAAAGAAATATAACTAAGATATAAAAAAAGATATTAAATATAGCGGATGTCGGCTCAATCCAAAGGAAATATGCGGAGGCCTTACAGAATTATTACTATGAAGCTATGCGACTAGAAATTGATCCATAGACTAGAAATTGATCCCTAGGATCGAAGTTATATACTATATAACATAGGCCTTATCCACACAAATAATGGAGAGCATACAAAAGCTTTAGAATCTTATTTTCGAGCACTAGAACAAAACCCGTTCTTACTGCAAGCTTTTAATAATATGATTGTGATCTGTCATTACATGCGGCTATCCGCACTATAGAAATAAAAAAAAGGAAAGAAAGAGCAAATATGCTAGTAAATAAAATACTAGAAAAAAAATAGGCTTTCTACATAAAATGATTTTTATCAGCTGTAACAAAAAAAAGAAACTTCGTAGAAGTCGAAATATGAAGAAATATATATGCCTAGATACTTTATTCTATGGATAAAGATCTAATTGATAGAGGAAGCACCGTAAAGATCAATTAGCGAGGTTTTGAGCCGATACGATAAAATAAGAACTGCTTGTCTATGGCTATAGCTATCGATTCTTATATCGAAAGGTCTTTACCTATTTCTTTATCTGATTATCATCTTTCGTCCCCATCGGGGACCCATATTAAGTTTTATTTTGTCCAATAGGAAAATATTTCTATCATTTCTGTATTCGCAATTCAATATAGATGGGTATTCCATAACATATATATGTCCCTCTTACTCTCTGATTTCTCACGCAATTTTGTATGATACTCTAAGGGTCGATTCTTTCTTTCTTGAATTTCATTTCATTTTTATTCTTATCCTTTTATTAGACTATCTTATATAACCATAACAAGAATAAGATAACTAAACAAATAAAAATGAAAATTGAATTTTTTTTCATTATGAAAAATAAAATGAATTTAATTATTTTTTTCATAGTATAATTGCTAGAACTAATTATTCCATTCATTTCTATTTCGAATTCGAAGATAATTCAAATTTTTGAGTCTAAAAAGTGTTTCATTCTAATTATCTAGACTTATAACATATCATTTCATTTATATCATAAAATATATAAATGCATAAAAAGATTTTGACTCTAATTATCTCATTTAGAACTCTAAACTAAATAGAAATAAATTTAATCTATATTTAATCTATTAAATCGATCGATTAAATGAAATCTATAGAAAAAAAGTTGATGTAATAATTTAGATGTAAGATATACTAAAATATAAAATAAACTAGAAACTAAAAATGAAGTCAGTAATGTTAGATTTATAAAATAATTCTATAATAAAACTGAACTTAATAAACCAGGATCTATCATGTTAAATCATCAAGAATAAATCAATAATAAAATTAAATGCGGGAGCGTACCTGAATCCATGAATTCCTTGAAGTTTTATCGGATTTTGGGGATTTGATCTTCCAAATTAGCACACAAGAAATTTAGAGAATATATGCTCTCTCTTTCCTAATGATGGGATATTAGAAAAGATATCTTGTGTATAATTTGGGGACCATAACCCTAATATTTATAACCTTGGAATATTAGTTCTAATCAAATTCTAATTAGCCCATCATTAATTAGAATTTGATTAGAAGAGTATCTACACATATTTGACCCATACTTTATTTATTTAATAATTAAAGCCCAATAAAATTCTAACCAAATTAGATCACTTTTAATTTGGGCTAACCTATCATGATAGTAAATAATAACATGTAATTATCCTTAATAGATATGTGATGTCCATATTTTCCAACAATCTCCCACTTGGACCACATATATATACTAATTGCTTTATAATTACATGTCATTACATAACCTTATGAGCTCAAAATTTTACTATCATATCCAAAAGGTATTCCAAACAATCTCGTCCATTAATTATGTTAACATAGAACCAAGGCGACTTTCGTTACATATATCGTAACTAAATCCATCCATGATTATGTATATTAACACAACTAAATGACATAGATCAAGTATGGATGTGTAGCATGGAAATTACATGCAATATGATCTAAACATGTCTATTTCCAACTGGTCCTCTTTAGTGAGATCAAACCTTACCAAAATCAGAGTGTGAATAAACCAAATAAACTTTATTTCTGTAGAAAATAAACTTAATATCTTTAAATTGAAATAACCGAAAATGTGCCTATAACATAAAAGCATTTAAAAACACAAACTCCCACTAAAACCAAATATCCTTTAAATGACATTACACCCATATGAGCAGTGTGCTCTTATAAAACATGTAGTTCCTTAGTAAGCGGATCCGCAATCATGGAGTTTGTCCTAATATGCTTTATAAGCACCTAACCACTCTGAACTTTTACTTTAACAACCAGGAGCTCAAAGTCTATGTGTTTTTACTTTGATGTGCTCCTGTTGCTATTGGAATAAAAGATTGCAATTTGTTTTCACAATTTGTACCTTAGTGAAAAAAAATCTTATATCCATATTCCATCAAAATTGGAGTCTATATACCTAATGATCTCTAACTAATTAGACCTCCGATATGTGAGCATGTAATCTTTTGTTATCTGAAAATACCTTATAATCCTCTTGGATGATATCCAATGGTCTAAACCAAGGTTGCTTAAAATATCTGCCTAACATCCCAACAATGTACGCAATGTCCAGACGCGTACAAACTTGAACATACATTAAACTCCCAACAGCTGATGCATAGGGAATCTTTTGCATTTCCTGAATTTCAAGGTTACTTTTAGGGCATTGAGTAAGACTAAATTTGTCTCCTTTACTGACAGGGGTGTCACCTGGTCTACAATTCTACATGCCAAACCTTTTGAGTACTTTATCGATATAGCTCTTTTGTGATAATCCAAGAATAGCTCAAGATTGATCTCGATGTATTTGAATTCCTAAAACAAAAGAGGCATCCCTAAGATCTTTCATCTCAAAATGCTTAGATAAAAACTTCTTGGTTTCGTGCAATAAGCCTATATCATTAGCGACAAGTAAAATGTCATCAACATATAGAACTAGAAATATTACTTACTCCCATTAAATTTGTGATACACACAATCATCAACAATATTTATCTCAAAACCAAATGAAATAATTATTTGATGAAATTTATGGTACCACTGACGGGAAGCTTGTTTGAGTCCATAGATGGATTTTTTTAATTTGCAAACCCTATTCTTTGAGTCTTCTGATTCAAAATTTTCTGGTTGCACCATATAAATTGTTTCTTCAATGTTGCCATTAAGAAACGCAGTCTTAACATCCATCTGATGTAACTCAAGATCAAAATGAGCAACAAGCGCCATGATTATCCTAAAGGAGTCTTTCGATGAAACTGGAGAGAAAGTCTCTGTAAAATTAATACATCTTTCTGAGTATATCCTTTTGCTACAAGTAGCGCCTTATACCTCTCCACATTACCATTTGCATCCCTTTTGGTTTTAAATATCCATTTACAACCAATTGGTTTTGCACATTCAGGTAATGGGACAAGTTCCCAAACTTTATTGTCTTGCATAGACTTATACTCATCTTTCATGGCGTCAATCCACTTTTGAGAATTAGAACTTTTCATAGCCTGATGAAAGTTAATTGGATCATCTTCCATCATTCCATTATCATCCTCATGTTCTTGGAGAAATACAATATAATCATCTGGAATAGCATTTCTCTTTTCTCTTGTGGACCTCCTTAATGGCACTTGTTCTTGAGGTTGTTGAGTTTGTTCTTCTGGAATAATTACCTCATTTTGAATAGGGAGTTGTTTAACATTGTCTTGTAGAGGTTCTGGATTCACTTCTTGATCAATGATAGGTATAAGAGCCTAAACATCATCAAAAGTGATACTAGAATGCAATTCCTCCTCAAAAGCAATGTCTCTAACCTTATTTCTCCCCCCAAACTCAACATCCTTAAAAAATGTTGCAGTTCCCGTCTCAAAATTATTTCTTATTATGGGATCATAAAATTTATAACCCTTAGATCGCTTAGAATTTCCTTAACCTTTAGGACATCAAAGAAGTCAGAAGTGATGTCATTTCAACCTTATCATTTTTAGCAAAACGTTTCTTAATTTCGTCAAGGAAACCTTAGTCTGAGTAATTTTTTTAGATTCTATGCCCTTAAAGGCTTCTAAAATGATGTGCTTCATGATCATTAGACATTTGCAATTTGAACGATCCCACCTCTTAAAATCCCTCTTGACATTAAAGGTGCTTTCCGCGGTGAGAGGTGCAGGTTATTCTTCCCTTAGTGCAAGGTCTATGTTCATACAACTAAGCATTATAAGTAAGTGTCTTTTCCATTCATTGAAATTTGTCCCATTAAACATGGGTATAGAATTTAGCAGATATTGTGGCAGTATAGAACAAAAGATAAAAATAAGCTCACATCAATATTCATAAGTAAACAATAAATTTAAGATAATGGCTAATCCCATCTCAAGATACCAAACACAACATTAATATCAAGTCTTTGGACAGTAATATTAACAGTAAGCGGTACTCTTGTTGTAGCAATCAAACATTGACAATAAATTATGTCAAACAATGAATTAATCTTTGGACTAACTTATTGCTCACATAAAATACCTTATAATTGTCACACATTTATTGCCACAGATGTCTTTGAAATTCTACCAAATATTAACTTACCTTTAGGTCAATCAATAAATGCATGAATCACAAAAACATATAATCATCTTAATATTTCAAATAAACTAATCTACACAAAAGAGGTCACTTTGGCGGCATTTTGTTTCAACTAATTTATTTAAAATATCAGACATCCTTAATTAAAAGCCAAAATCTGAATTTATTTGTTCAAAATATTTACCTTAATTTTATCTTTCAATCAGATAAAAATATAACCACATATATATATATATATATATATATATCCCAAAACAACATACAATGATGTTGGCAAATATAACAATAGTTGAATAAATCATAAACCATAAATAACTTCATATAAAACTTCAAATTTAAACCAAAATAATTTGAATAAAGGTAAACCTCATCTCAAGATATCGGACACTCCATTAATATTTTATTTTTGAACAAAATATTAACTTGTAAGTGATATCTTGGTATAGTAATCAAACATTGACAATAAGAACATGTCAAACAATAAATCTTCCTTTGGGCCAATTTATTACTCACATGTAAAACCAAATAATTGCCACATGTTTATTACCATAGTTGCACATGTAATATTATTAACTTTCATTTGGGCCAATCATAACTTAAGTTACATGCACACAACCTTTTATATTTTAAAACAAAATAATTTATACAAAAAAAAAATCACTTTGGTGATTTTTTGCTTCAATTAAATTATTTTAAAATATATATAAACATACCAATATTCAAATTTAAAATTTCCCCAATAGTCAAATGTCAAAACTTTTTTTTATTGCTTTATAGACTCCAAAATAACCCCAAATAAAGTTGACTTAATAATGCAATAAAAAATCAAAAACCTTCATTTTTGACTATTCCTTTTTTTTTTTGTTCCAAAACCATATATATCAAAACCAAATAAAACTAATGTAATGGTTCAAAGCCAAATAATTAACAAGCACATGTATTCATAATTTTGGCATGAATAAAAACACCATAGCAATTCATGCATATACATGTAGTCATAATCAAATAGAAAAACTTATATTGAATTTACTATGTAAATCCAAAGTTGTGTTTATGATTAAACAAATATTCAAATGAATACATTTCAAACAAAATCATAACAGTTGGCATATCCCACAATTCATACAATAAACCACATCATCATAATTTAACCAAATATTCGGAACCATAAGATGCCAAAACCTAAAATTATAGAAACAAACTTAAAACCAAATTATTTAAACACATATTATGGTTAACATCAATTTTCATCAAACCTAATTTCATCATAATTAAACCAAAAAATATAATTCTGATCAACTTGCTTTACATATCCCAAGTAAATTCAAATCCAAAATATATGCTTAAACTGAATAATATATTCTCACAACTATATATTGAATTCAAGGATTAATGATTATAAAAATTGAATTCAATTATACATTTGCTGAATCTGATTTGAATTAAAAAAAAATGATTATAATGAAACCCTAAAATTGAATCGATAAAACTAACAAATATTACCATCAACCTTAAGGATTCACCATATATAATGAATTCATTGATAAACAATCAGTATATAAGAGATACTTTACCTGAAGCAATTTCTTTTACCAACCATATATCATAATGTAAAATCCTGAACATAATTACTAAAGTGTCTCCAAAACAATATATATATATATATATAACCGTTAAATTGTAAAACAAGTGATTAACGATTAACAATCCATCATTGATATAATCAAATATATATCATAAACAGTTTCTAATGAAACCCAAACCTACACAGCTTTTTAAATATTTATTAAAACTGTATAAACAATATAAAATCCTCAATTTTTTTTAATTCTCAATTAAAACTATAAATCTTTCCAGTTATATGAAAATTAAAAACTTAAAACTTTATTTAAAACCTTATAATTTTATTTAAAGAATCAAAAGTCAAAAATTTATCAAGAATCTTAAAGATTCAATATAATATATAATTAAAATATCAAATCCATAAGATCTGAAAAATGAATCAATCCAAAAATAATAGAGAATCAATTCATTCTCAATGATTCAACATGACAAAGCTCGGATGCCACTTGTTAGATTTATAAAATAATTCTATAATAAAACTGAACTTAATAAACCAGGATCTATCATGTTAAATCATCAAGAATAAATCAAGAATAAAATTAAATGCGGAAGCGTACCTGAATCCATGAATTCCTTGAAGTTTTACTGAATTTTGGGGATTTGATCTTCCAAATTAGCACATAAGAAATTTAGAGAATATATGCTCTCTCTTTCCTAATGATGGGATATTAGAAAAGATATCTTGTGTATAATTTGGGGACCATAACCCTAATATTTATAACCTTGGAATATTAGTTCTAATCAAATTCTAATTAGCCCATCATTAATTAGAATTTGATTAGAAGAGTATCTACACATATTTGACCCATACCTTATTTATTTAATAATTAAAACCCAATAAAATTCTAACCAAATTAGATCACTTTTAATTTGGGCTAACCTATCATGATAGTAAATAATAACATGTAATTATCCTTAATAGATATGTAATGTCCATATTTTCCAACAAGTGATATATAGTAATATTATATTACTATATTAATATAAAAGAAATATAACTAAGATATAAAAAATATATTAAATATAACGGATGTCAGTTCAATACGAAGGAAATTATGCTGAAGCCTTACAAAATTATTACTATGAAACTATGCGACTAGAAATTGATCCATAGGACTAGAAATTGATCCCTAGGATTGAAATTATATACTATATAACATAGGCCTTATCCACACTGTTGTAGCCCAATTTTGCATTCATTATAAACCCAAACAAAAACAAAACAGGATCCAAAATTATAAAGTCCAGTCCATTTACAAAAATACTAAACCCAATTACAAATTTTAACCCAATACCCAGGCCCTAATTGGCCTAACCCAAATACACCCAAACCCTAACTCAGAAACCCTAGCCCAAATACCCATTTAGCCTTTGCCGCCAATGCCACTGACCCACTTGCTCTGCCCATCTGACAGCAGCTGCAGCACCGCCCCAAGGTCGTCTCAGCACCGCCCAAGGAGCCCTGCAAGCATTAAACGAGACAAGGACAGAAAGCAATAGAAAAATAATAAAAAATGACTTGTAAACGAAGTAAACAGAAGGCTATAAAAGCCTGATTCAAAACGATTGTAAGGGTCGAATTTTGAACCCCAAAAAAATAGCAAATACAAACGCAAGAATATTCAAAGGCAGAATACGAAGGCAGCAAACCTAATATCAAAGCATTCGAACCCTCGAAACCAGAATAAAGACCTCAATATCGGAGGTAATCTGGGATTTCCATTTTCTGTTTCTCGCACTTTTTATATCCCAGCACATTCAAATACATATACACGTACTCTTTAAATAAACTAAGGGTATAAAAATAAAAAGGGGAAAAGTTAGAAATTTTACCTTTTTTCGGCCACCGGAACGGTGGCCGGAACGGCGGCAGACGGCGGCGCGAACGGTTGCCGACGATCGGCCGGTGATCGGCCGGTGACCGGCCGGCGACCGGTCCGGTGACCGGACCTTCCCCGGATCCCCCCTCTCTCCTTCCTTCCTTCTCTTTCCTTTTCTCTCCTTCCCTCTTTCCTTTCCTCTCCTTCCCTCTTTCCCTTTCCTTTCTCCCTTCTCCTTTCTCCTTTCTTTCTTTCTCCTCTCCCCTTCCCCTTTCTTTTTTTTCTCTCCGGATACCAAATGAGCCAGAAACAAAAAAATCGCCCTTTTATACTAACCGACCTGGGTCGGGTCGACCTGACCCAGGTCCGCTCAAGGTCCGCGTGCTCTGACGTCACGTGGGGAATTTGCGCAATTGGTCCTTCCGCTTTCTTTTTAAGTTACAATCAAGTTATTTTTATTTTAAATTGACCCTGAAAGTTACTCCGTGTTTCAATTTGGTCCCCACTGTAGCGCTGCGTTTTGAATAACCGGGAAATTTTCAATTTTGGTCCCCTTATATTTTACCCGTGTTCTAATAAGTCCCTCTCACTTGTTTTAATTTTAAAATCCAGCCCGAAACTTTATTTCCGTATTTCAATTTAATCCCCATGCTACGATGCGTTTTAAAAGTACGGGGAAATTGCATTTTGGCCCTCTTCGATTTAACCCGTGTTTCAATAGGTCCCTATTTTTAGTTTTTATTTTAAAATTTAGCCCGGGCTCTTTATTTTACTTCCAATTAAGCCCTAGTCCGTTATTTAATTAATTTGTTATCCTCTTTTCTATTATTCTCTATTATTCTCTATTATCAGTATTATTATTATAAATTATCTATATTATTTTGTCATTATTATTATTATTATTATTATTATTATTATTATTATTATTATATTTATGTGTATGTATAGTATTGTTATTAACATTTTATGTTCTTTTATTTGGTATCTTCATTATTATCATGACTAGTATTTACATACGTATATATATATAAAGGTTTTATATACGTACTTATTATATATACATATTTTCAATATATTTATTCCCTTAAACTTATATTATGTATTATTATTGTTATTATTGTTTTCTTATTGTATTTATGTACATACATGCATTTTCATAGTTTACATAATATTATTTGTATCTAGTATTATGTGTTATATTTACTATTATTTTTGTGATGTTATGTTATTACCATTGTGTTTTATTATTTTCATTATTAAATCCCCTTGTTTATTAATGTTTTATTAGTATTTATATTATATATTCCAATACTTACGTGTATATATATCATGTTTTCTTTAATAATATCCTGTTTAAATTTACGTATATTTAAATACTAATATATTTTACGTAAATATTTGCATACTAATAGTGATGTTCAATACTTTAATATATATTATGTATTCATATTTTAAATACTACGTCTGTATATATATTACATATAAACCCTAATAGTATGTCATATTTGTGGTTTTCACTATTATTATTTATTTGTTCGTATTATCATTATTTTCCCACATTTATATATTTTATCCAAAACATGCATTATATATTTTACTTATATATTACGTGTATATTTATAACACTATGTCAATTCATATAATATCGTCACCTCACGTTTGTATATTTTCATTATTTTTAATATATGCTACGCGCATGTGTCCAAATACTACGTCGTATAAGTTTTATACATGTTTACTGTTTCTTTTATTTACATTATTACTGTTATTATTGTGCATGTATTGTCATATGTTTCATATATTATTTACTCCGTATATTTTTCACCTTTATCATCATTTGTTTTTAACGTACCATATTGTTTCATATTATTATTATTATTTCTATGTCAACTCTATTAATCAATCTTTTCATGTTTTGAAAACAAAGGCAATATACCGATTCTAATATTAAGCCGGTGATTTCATCGCTATGTTGGGTGAATCACGGATGGCTCGTGTTAGAAACGGGATATCCTTTTCAGGAATAACAACTTCAACATGCTCGTGTTTTTGATCAGATCATAACTAAGTTTTAAATTGAAATCGTGCTTTTGAAAATCTAGACAACTCGCTTTTGAAAAGATACCAATTTTTGGGCGTCGCGGGGGTGCTAATACCTTCCCCGCGTGTAACTGACTCCCGGACCCTACTTTTCTCTAAACTTCAACGTAAACCTAAATCGAGTCATTCTTTCACGTAAAGAACAAATTTTGCTAGAAAACGGTTTTATTAGGTGTCCGATCACACCTCGAAAAAAGGATCGGTGGCGACTCCTTGGCTTTAATCAGAATTCGTTTTCAAGGTTTTAAATCGCCACAATTAGCGACCTAAGCTAAAATTTTTCGTCGCTACAGCTGGCGACTCCGCTGGGGACCAGCTTTCGAGAGTCGAATCGAATCAAATGCGTTGTCAAAATTTTCGAAATGCCTTTTTCAAATTAATATTTAGTTGTGATCCTCAAAATTTTGCAAAAATCATGTACTCGCATCTCATTGTAAATATTTTCTAACTTCTTGTTTACTTGTTTTGAAGCTCTAAATTTCTAAGCTTCGGTTCTCTAAGTCTAGTTTTTAAAATAAAACGAAAGGTTTGTGAGTTTCTCCCCACACACTGTTCACGTGCATTGTTGCATAACATGAGCGCCATACCCGGGCTCCGTCCCTCTTAAGTGAAAGTAAACGCTACGCCTTCGTGAGTTAACTCGTCCCTCCGCACAGGCTAGTGAATACTTTCGGGTTACATATGACTTATGCTTTCGTGAGATAACTCGTCCCTCCGCATAGGCATAAGTAAATGTAATCCCTCGAATTGATCTCGTAAGCCTGTGATGGGCTATGACCGAGGTTCTGTACTAATCTTAGTAGATGACAGTACAGACAATTCGGGTACCTTTTTAGAACCTAAAACCACATATAATGAACTGTACGAGCCACCCAATTAGAGCCATGCCGAACCTCTGTCCGTTTAGTAGATACCAAAATAGGCACACGGGAGAAACGTCTCTTACCTTTTGTACTTTCCCTTTGTATATAAGGGGTAGGATTTATCCGGTAAAATGAATCGGGTAGCTTAAATGCTTTAATTTATTTTTGCTTATATTTGATCACTAACCGTGTTTGATTGTCTTTGTTTTATTCCTCATCACGCATCATAGGCATCATAGTAGGACGGTGTTGACTAAAGATTAGTTGCCAAAAACAGGGTTTCAAATGGAAGAATCAATTGTACAAACGACCGAGACAAACACCATGGTTCGGGACTGGTCTTTGAGGACTCAAAGAGAAAAGGGAAACAGCCTGGTGGAAGATTGCATGGTCAATCTACCCGAGCGGGTGACTGTGAACGTCCGTCAAAACAACCTTGAAGACTTGGTTTGGATCTGGAATCAATGGGATTCAGATACTAGGGGCATTTTCACCGAAAGGTACGGGGACATAGCCCATCTGATTGCTGTCAAAGTAGACGAAAGATTGATTCAAGCTATGATCGAATTTTGGGATCCGGGTTACCAGTGTTTCACATTTAACCAGGAAGATATGACTCCCACGATAGAGGAGTATGCTGCTCTGCTGCGTGTCGAAAACATGCAAACCTACAAAATATATGTCAAAGAGCCAAAGCCGATGACATTCAGGAAAAAGTTAGTAAGGCTGACGGATATGACCGATGTATGGACCGAAAAGCAAATAAAGAAGAAGAATGAAATCAGCTGTGTCCCTTGGTTTTCCCTACGAGACCTGGTTTTAAACCATCCTGACATGTTGAAACGGATAAATTTGTTTGCTTTGGCTATCTATGGTTTAGTTGTCTTTCCGAAGATTCTCGGACATATAGAAGTAGCGGTAGTGGATTTCTTTGAAAAGTTGAAGCAAGGTATCAACCCTGCCCCAACCATCCTAGCAGAGACCTTTAGATCTTTGAGCAGTTGCAGGAAAAGAGGGGAAGGACGATTCATCGGATGCGCGCAGCTACTTAACGTTTGGATTTTGAGTCACTTTTGGAAGGTAGAGCGCACACCGTTCCACATGTTTTCGAAGACATTTGCTCCGTTGGAAGCTCACCTTAAGAAAGAGTGGCCGAAGGAGGTTACTGAGCAGCATTAGGTCTCAGTGTTTCATAACTTGCGTGCCGAGGACATAGTATGGAGAGCGCCGTGGATACGCCCTTCGCTTTTGTTATACAAAGTCGGAAACCAAGACTGGGTACCACTACTTGGATTGTGGGGAGGGATTGGTTACGCTCCCCTTTTGGTCCAAAGACAGTTCTCTTCACGACAGTTTATACCCGCCACCAGTGGTCTAGCTCAATCAGAGTTTGTTTTTGCGGGCGAAGGTTATATGAAGAAAGTCCGAGACACTGCAAAGGCTTGGAAAAGAATTCATCTGATGGAGTTGGCTTTATATGCTGACACTATCACCCAGGACTACGATGCATGAAGAAAGCAACGGGTGAATAGTTTGCAAGTCTCATCGGCAGATTACGCCTTTCAGAATCCTTTTTCGAAAGAAATTCCATCCGAGCTAGAGACGGCGAGACAAGAATTCGAATGCGAAAAGACAAAAATGTTACGAGACCTTAGTGCCCTTCAAGAAGAAAACTATCAGCTGAAGATCGATGTTCAAATTGAAAGATCCAGGGCCGAGAAGGTGCAAAAAGAAGCCGAGGTCGTAAGAAACAACTTAAGAGATCTTCATCTAGAAAATAAGAAGTTAAGAGGCACCATGAAGAACAGCGGGCTGGGCAAGTCGTCAGCGGAATGGAAAGAGGAATTGAGTAATGTCAAAGGTGGGATAGAATTTTGGAAAGGAAAAGCAAAGAAAGAAGAAGGAAAGGCTGCACGGGCTGCAATAGAGTTAAGAAAGAAGTCTGCTGAGTGTGAAGCTACATCTGTTGAACTGATGACTAGTCGAGCTAAGCGTCAAGAATTAAAAGAAACGATACGGGATTTAGAAGACACACTACAAGCCTGACAACAACAACTGGATACTCTCTTGGAAGCTTTGGAAGAAAAGAAGGGTCAGTATGATAGAGATACCCACGCTTATGAAAGAGCCCTCTGCGAAAAGGATGAAAATCTCAAATACTTGATCAACGAGATTAGTACGGCAGCCATGCACATAATGCAAATAGCGGATGAAGCGGAGACTCTTAGCTGCCAATTCCCGCCTAGACAGAGATCGAGCATATCAGAATTCTTGGAACGAGTGAAAAATTATGGGGATGTAGTGAGGAAGTTTGTATGAAAGCTGAATCAAATGATGGAAAAAACGTTATGTAAATAGACTCTTTTGATTAATGAAATGCCTAAATAGGGGCTATCTGGAATCAACACCGATTTTGCATATACATTCATAACTAACATTTAACATTCATTCATTCATTCATTCATTCATTCATTCATTCACTGCATATCCCACGATCATTCGCTAAAGAGTAGAATCGTATAATGCGCAGTTGCGACGTTGTAAACCTGGAATCACACCATACGTATAGAACACGTCGACAAGCCAGAGCAATGGAGGCTGAGTTTAATGAAAGAATTGACAGGATGGAGAGGATTCAGAAAGAATTACAGGAACAGTTAGCCAGGTCGCAACAGGAGACGAGAGAGTTGATGATAAGGTCTCGGGAAGAATCTACTGAACAGAAAGATCAAATGACTAGGATGATGGAGATGATGTCGGCCCTAGTCAAAGGAAAAGGACCTCTACAAAACCCTGAAGTTGTGAATCTTGATCAAGAACCGCCTTATCCTCCAGGGTTTACTCCGCCCCACGTGACATATAGAGGATATACACAGGGAGGACCCGCAGGCGTAGAACAACGGCCTGTAACACCCCCTCCTGTAGGACAGGGAGTATTTGTGGCAAACCCAGGAACTGCTCCGGTTGATCCACCTATCCCAGACCTAGACGATCCTGCAGAAATCGCTAGGCTAAGGATAGAGGATCATGAAGTCCAAGAAAAATATAGAAGTCTGGAGGAAAGACTTAGAGCGATAGAAGGCATTGAAGTCTTCTCGGCGCTAAACGCTAAAGAACTTAGTCTGGTACCTGATTTGGTCCTCCCTCCAAAATTCAAAGCACCAGATTTTGAAAAGTATGATGGCTCGAGATGCCCGAAGGCACATCTCGTTATGTTCTGCCGAAAAATGACTGGTTATGTCAATGAAGACAAGCTGCTTATACATTGTTTTCAGGACAGTTTGACCGGATCAGCTCTCCGCTGGTACAACCAACTCAGTAGAGAAAAGATCCGAACCTGGAAGAATCTAGCCGCGGCATTTTGTGAGCAGTACAAACACGTCTCCGATATGGTACCCGACCGCATGACACTACAAATGATGGAGAAAAAGCCATCAGAAACTTTTAGACAATATGCGCAGAGGTGGAGAGACATCTCGGCCCAGGTGGAACCTCCATTGACCAAGACCGAGATAGCAGTCCTGTTCATCAATACCCTGAAGGCGCCATTCTATGATAAATTAGTGGGAAGCGCCACAAAGGACTTCTCGGATATTGTCATATCCGGTGAACTAATAGAAAATGCGGTTAAAAGTGGAAGAATGGAAGGAGAAGGTTCGAAGAAGGCAGTGCCTATAAGAAAAAAGGAGCCGGAAGCCCACATGGTGGGAACCGGAAACCGTTATGCTCCTAGTCCATATCCTAATCAATTTCAACCTCGAAATTACCCGCCACCAAACTTCTATCAACCACAAGCCCCCTATTACCAACCACCACCTCCCTATCCATCTTACCCTGTCTATGCAACCAACAACCCGAGGCCAGCCACCACGTTTCCTCAAAATACCGGCTCTACCCAAGGCCAACCTAGAGGAGAACCAAGGCCAGCGAGGCCTAACCCCGAGAGACCCCAATTCACTCCTATTCCTGTATCTTACGGGGAACTGTACCCTAAGCTTTTGGAAAAACAATTGATATCTCCTCATTACATGACACCGTTGAAACCCCCGTACCCAAAGTGGTACGACCCTAATGCTAGCTGTGCATACCACACGGGGAACCAGGGGCACTCTACGGAAAACTGCATTGCCTTTAAACGAAGAGTCCAAGGACTAATCGATGCGGGTGTCTTACGCTTCGACGGTACTAGTGGTGCGACTGGAGACCCGTTCCCAAATCATGCTGAAAGAAATATAAGTGCAGTGGAGGAAATAAGTGAATTGCAAACCAGAAGAGTCGTTTCGGAAATAGGCACACCTTTGCAGAGAATCTGGGAGGTGTTGCTCGAAAAAGGGTTACTCTGTCGTCTTAGAGGAGTAACCGAGAAAAGAAATATGAAAAGTCAAAACTTTTGTGACTTTCATGAAGTCATAGGACACAATATCCAATCCTGTGAGCAATTCAAAGAACTACTCCAAGGCATGATGGATAGCAAAGAGATTGAAATCTTCAACGGAAGAAGAGAGGCCGATGAAGGAGAAATATGTCCCTCTGATGGTCAATCATCGGATCTCCCTTACACTGCTGAACGACCATTGATAATATATTATGATGCGAGGAGAGAACCAGTAAAACCAAAAATGGTAATTGAGGCGCCATCGCCTTTTCCGTACCAAGGTAGTAAGGCAATACCTTGGAAGTACGATGTTAATATCGTCACTCCTGAAAGTGAAAAATCCCAAGGCACGGCTAAAAATATCGGAGAAGTTGGTCACTTTACCCGGAGTGGAAGATGCTATTCCAAAGAAGTTGAACCAGCAAAGAGGAATAATGATTCTAAACAAAAGGGGAAGGCACCCATGTTAGAGGCCGAGGCTGGATTGGAAAGTCCACCTGAACGGTAAGAGACTAAAAGGCCTGTGAACGAAGAAGAAGCACAGGAACTCTTGAAATTCATTAAACACAGTGAGTACAACGTGGTTGAACAATTAAGTAAACAACCTGCACGTATTTCGGTATTATCCCTGTTATTGAACTCGGAGCCGCATCGAAATGCCTTGTTGAAGGTATTGAATCAAGCCTATGTAGCAAACAATATATAGGTCGAAAAGCTTGATAGGTGGATCAATAACTTGAACGCGGATAATTTCATCTGCTTTAGTGATGATGAATACCACCGAACGGTAGAGGCTCCGTGAAGGCACTGCACATAACAACCCGCTGTAAGGGTTATATAATACCAAACGTGCTTATTGATAATGGATCAGCGCTTAATGTTATGCCTCTGGCCACGCTTTCCAGAATTCCGATAGATTTGTCCTATTTAAGGCCGTGTCATTCCACGGTGAGGGCATTTGATGGAACGAGACGAGAAGTTGTAGGGAAAATTGAGATCCCTCTAGAAGTGGGTCCTTATGTCTATGACGTCGAGTTCCAAGTTATGGACATCACCCCTTCATATAATTGCCTCCTGAGGAGGCCATGGATCCATTCGGCTGGGGCAGTTCCATCATCCCTTCATCAGAAAATAAAGTTTATCATGGATGGCTGCTTGGTTACCGTTGAGGGTGAAGAGGATATTGTTGCGTCTATCTCTGCAGACACACCTTACCTCGAAGCGAACAAAGACGCCGTGGAATGCTCCTTTAGATCCTTTGAGTTCGTCAACGCCACATTTGTAGCTGAAGGAAACAGAATTCCCGTGCCTAGGCTGTCGAAGAATACTAAAATGGGAATCAAGCTGACGGTAGGGAGAGGGGCCCGAGCAAGGAAAGGTTTGGGAAGACATCATCAAGGGATTGTCAGGGCTTTAAAGCCAGTACCTCATAAGGCACGATTTGGTCTAGGATTCCGACCGAATGTACATCACTTGAAGAAACAGTGGAAGAAGGAGCAAGAAAGAAGGGTTGCGAGGACTCTGGGGCGAGAATAATATATCCTGGGCAAGAAAATGTGCACAGCCCATTGTTACTCATTGAGAAGGCTTTCCAGAACGTTTGCATAAATGTCATTGATGAAGAAGCTGGCACAAGTAAGAACGTTTCAAAGATACGCCCTTGTCCCCCGGGTTACATGTTGAACAATTGGACCGCTGAAGATCTCCTTGTGGTTTACAAGTCTTCCTCAGAGTAATATCCGATATTCACTTTTTGTGTCCCTAAATATAATGGGATTCTTTTGTAAGAGCTGTCGTCTGCTCTTTATCTATTAAATGAATATTAATGAAGAAGCATTTTGTCATAACCTTTTGCATTTGCATCTACTCCATAATTATTCTTTCATTTCATGGCCTGTTCTTGCACTTACCTCATACCATGCCATAATGTTTTGTTTGTTGTTGCCAAAACTTGGATGTCCCTCTATAGTGTTCTCTTTCCCATTCAATTTTCAGGTGTTCAGATGCCAATGACATGAACGAACCCGTTACCAATCTTGAAATCGATTTTAAAAGGACCGTTTGTTTAGGAGAATTCGAGGATGAGGGAAATGCCGAAGACTATGTCTCGTCTCCTGACTTGCTAAGGTTGGTGGAACAAGAGGACAAACAGATTCTACCTCATCAAGAATCTGTTGAAACAATAAACTTGGGCACTAATGAAAATAAGCAAGAAGTGAAAATTGGGACCTCACTCTCAGAGGACACCAGGCAGCATTTGATTGATTTGCTTCATGAGTACAAAGACGTGTTTGCATGGTCCTATCAGGATATGCCGGGATTGGACGGGGACATAATGGTTCATAAGCTCCCGCTGAGACCCGAATGTAAACCCATTCAACAAAAATTAAGGCGGATGAGGCCCGAAATGCTACTGAAGATAAAAGAGGAAGTCAAGAGGCAGTTCAACGCATGCTTCCTACAAGCTTCCAGATATCCAGAATGGGTGGCTAATATTGTCCCAGTGCCAAAGAAGGATGGTAAAGTGCGAATGTGCGTGGATTATCGTGACCTGAACCGCGCAAGTCCTAAGGATAATTTTCCCTTACCACATATCGACACATTGGTGGACAATACGGCGAAGCATTCATTATTTTCTTTCATGGATGGATTTTCGGGGTATAATCAGATCAAAATGGCTCCCGAGGATATGGAGAAAACCACCTTTATAACGATGTGGGGAACGTTCTGTTACAAGGTGATGCCATTCGGGCTCAAGAATGCCGGGGCCACGTATCAAAGGGCCATGGTGACATTATTTCACGATATGATGCATAAAGAGATAGAAGTCTATGTTGACGACATGATTGCTAAATCCGAGGAGAAGAGGAACATATTGTGAACCTCAAAAAGTTATTTGAAAGACTGAGAAAGTTTCAGCTAAGGCTTAATCTGGTTAAATGTACATTCGGGGTTACCTCGGGAAAGTTGCTAGGCTTCATCGTCAGTAAAAGAGGCATTGAGGTGGATCCGGAAAAGATAAAAGCCATTCAAGAATTACCACCTCCGCGTACACAGAAAGAGGTCAGAGGATTCCTGGGAAGGCTAAACTACATTTCCTGATTCGTTGCTCAACTCACCAATCAGTGTGACCCCATCTTTCGACTCCTTCGAAAGCACAACCCTGGGGCATGGGACGAAGAATGCCAGGAGGCCTTTGACAAAATAAAACAATATTTGTCTAGCCCCCCAGTGCTAGTGCCACCAACTCCAGGAAGGCCTTTGATTTTGTATTTAACGGTGTTTGAAAACTCAATGGGTTGTGTACTCGGGCAACATGATGAGTCGGGAAGGAAAGAAAAGGCGATATACTACCTCAGCAAAAAGTTCACAGAATACGAGGCAAGGTATTCGTCGATCGAAAGATCCTGTTGTGCTTTGGTTTGGGCAGCTAGGAGGCTCAGGCAATACATGTTGTATCATACGACATGGTTAATCTCAAAGCTAGACCCGATAAAATATATGATGGAATCACCCGCACTCTCGGGGAGAATGGCACGTTGGCAGATCCTGTTATTAGAATACGATATCATCTATGTGAGTCAGAAATCGGTGAAAGGGAGTGCAATAGCTGATTTCTTAGCGGCTCGAACAACCGAAGAGTATGAGCCCCTGAGATTTGATTTTTCGGATGAAGACCTAATATGCATCACAGAAAGAGAGTGTGAGTCATCAAAGGGGACGCCCTGGAAGATGAGTTTTGATGGCGCGTCAAATGCCCTGGGGCACGGGATTGGGGCAGTCTTAGTATCACCGGAAGGAGATCATTATCCTTTCACTGCTAGACTCAATTTCTTCTGCACCAACAACATAGTAGAATACGAGGCTTGTATCATGGGACTACGGGCAGCCATTGAACGAAACATCGAGATCCTAGAGGTATACGGGGATTCAGCTTTAGTGATCTACCAAGTCCGTGGAGATTGGGAAGTGAGAGACCCAAAGTTGATTAAGTACAGCTATCTGGTGGCTGAATTGATCAAAGATTTCAAAGAAATAACTTTTAATTACTTCCCGCGAGAAGATAACCAATTGGCTGACACCTTGGCCACCTTAGCCTCAATGTTCAAAGCAAATAAAGAAGCAGAAATAATGCCCCTCAAGATGAGCATATACGAGGTCCCTGCACATTGTTATAGCATCGAGAAGGAGGCTGATGGACGACCATGGTACCATGATATCTTAGAGTACATCAAGAATCAAACGTATCCTGAACAGGCAAACGAGAATGATAAAAGAATAATCAGAAGAATGTCAGTGGGATTTGTTCTTGATGGAGACACCTTGTACAAGAGAGGCAAAGATCAGGTGTTTATGAGATGCGTTGACACCGCTGAAGCCAAGAAAATACTTGAAGAAGTTCACGAAGGAATATATGGGACCCACTCCAACGGCTTCACTATGTCCAGAAAAATTATGAGACTCGGTATTACTGGTCGACGATGGAAAGGGATTGCATTAGCTACGCAAGAAAGTGCCACAAAATGTCAAATTTATGGCGACAAAATTCATGTAGCTCCTTCGCCCCTTCATGTTATGACGTCTCCATGGCCCTTTTCAATGTGGGGCATGGGACGTTATAGGGCCGATTTCTCCCAAAGCTTCTAATGGGCACCGATTCATTTTCGTGGTCATCGACTATTTCACAAAATGGGTAGAAGCTGCCTCATTTGCTAATGTGACAAGGGCCGCTGTCTGTAAGTTCTTGAAAAAGGAAATCATTTGTCGATATGGTTTGCCTGAAAGAATCATCTCAGATAACGCTTTGAATTTGAACAATAAAATGATGACAGAGGTGTGCAAGCAATTTCAAATAAAGTATCATAATTCTTCGCCTTATCGCCCGAAGATGAACGGAGCTGTTGAAGCAGCTAACAAGAACATAAAGAAGATCATCGGCAAAATGACGGAAACCTACAGGGACTGGCACGAAAAGCTGCCATTCGCTCTATTCGCATACCGCACATCTGTGAGGACGTCCACAGGGCAACTCCTTTCTCTCTAGTCTATGGGATGGAAGCCGTGCTGCCCATTGAAGTTGAGATTCCCTCCTTACGAGTCTTAATGGAGTCGAAACTCGAGGAGGCAGAATGGGTCCAAGCTCGATATGATCAGTTGAATCTCATCGAAGAAAAACGCCTAAAGGCAATCTGTCATGGACAGATGTAACAAAAGAGAATGATTGCGGGCCCCATAACAAGAAGGTACGGCCAAGAGAATTCCACGAAGGAGAACTCGTTTTGAGAAAGACCCTCCCAATACAAAAAGATTTACGAGGGAAATGGGCACCTAATTGGGAAGGACCGTATGTCGTAAAGAAGGCATTCTCTGGCGGGGCCTTGATCCTTACAGAAATGGATGGGAAGGAGTTACCAAATCCAGTAAACTCCGATGTTGTGAAGAAATACTACACTTAAAAAAAAAAAAAAAATGGGGAGATCAAGGTGAAAACCTAAAAGGGCGCCTTGGTCAAACACAGAACATTAGGATGAAAACCCGAAAGGGCGTCCTAATAAAGCAAATCTGGGCCCAAGGGGCAGAAGCAATTTTGAACAGTGGGCCAAGTGACCAGGCTATAGTATGAAGCATTTCTGAAACACTCGAGATCTTCTACACAAGAAGTCTTGCTCAGAAAGATTCGTGATTGAGAAACGTGGCAGAGTTCATGCATTGAATATCTAGAACATTTGTATCCACTAATATGGTTCCTTTTCTTTTATGGCACTTTTAATTATCCTTGTTGACTTTGTTTGTTACCTTCGAAATTAATGTGAAGTCTCTTTCTTGTACCTACCTGACCATTTGCATCATCTCATTATGTTGTTTAATTGATAAATAGTAATATGACATGCTCTGAACAAAAGAAATGTTGAATATTACTCGGATAGAAAACTTGATAGGCACAAGAGTCTCAAAGTAGGAACAAAAGTTCAACGTATACCAGGCAAGTGATATCTGAGAAACGCAGATTACTTGTAAGGCTTAAAAGATGGATACAAAGCCTGAAGAGAAACTTAAAAATCCAAGCAATGAAAGCAGATCATCATGATAAGTAAAACAAGAGCTCGAAGCAAGAACAAAAGCTCAGATGGGGCAAAAGAGTGCTATCCAAGAAACAAAGGTTACTCGTGAAATTGGGAAACGAGTACGAAGTTCAAAAGAAAAGGTCAAGAAATAATGAGACCAGATCACTACAAGAGTCGTGAAGAAAAGAGGATCACGACAAATAAATGCAAGGCACATAACATGTTCATATAGACATGAATGCATTTAAGACAAACATGTGCATATCATGATTGCATCATGCATGACACATACAGATATTCTAGCAGAACAAAGGGTTTCGATGATAATTGTACAGAATCAATGGAAGGATACTTGAGTTCCACCAGATGATATGTTTTGTACTCCGAGGTACCTTTAATTTATGTTTCAAAAAATCGACTCATATTGCGAGAGGTGAGTCGAGCCTTAGGACACGCTGAGGTATTTTCAATTTCTATCTTTAATTTATGTTTCAAAAATCAGCTCATATTGCGAGAAGTGAGTTGAGCCTCAAGACACGTTGAGGTACTTTTAATTTCTGTTATTGACTCATATTGCGAGAGATGAGTCAAATCTCAAGTCACGGTAAGATGTTTTCAACATCTGTCTTTAATTTATGTTTCAAATCAGCTCATATTGTGAGAGGTGAGCTGAGCCTCAAGACACGTTGAGGTATCTTTAATTTCAAAATCAACTCATATTGCGAGAGGTGAGTTGAGCCTCAGGACACGCTGAGGTATTTTCAATTTCTGTTTTCAGTTTCAGTTTTTAATCAACTCATATTGCGAGAGGTGGGTTGAGCTTTTTTTTAATTTCAGTTTTTAAATTTCTGTTCATTCAACTCATATTGCGAGAGGTGAGTTGATCTTTTTTAATCTTGCTTTTTAATTTCTGTTCATTCAACTCATATTGCGAGAGGTGAGTTGATCTTTTTCAATTCCTACTTTTTTAAATTTCTGTTTATTCAACTCATATTGCGAGAGGTGAGTTGATCTTTTTTCAATTTCTGCTATTTAATTTCTGTTCATTCAACTCATATTGCGAGAGGTGAGTTGATCTTTTTCAATTCTGCTTTTTAATTTCTGTTTATTCAACTCATATCGCGAGAGGTGAGTTGATCTTTTTCAATTTCTGCTTTTAATTTCTACTGTTCAAAAATCAACTCATATTGCGAGAGGTGAGTTGAGACTTTTCAATTTCTGTCTTAATTTCTGTTTCTCGGAGGTTAACTCATATCACGAGAAGTGAGTTAAGCCTTGGACCTCATGTTCAGATATTTTCAAATGCTATTCTCAACGTTTGCTTTTCAAAAATCAACTCATATCGCGAGAATGGGTTGAGCCTCAGTCACACACTAAGGCACTTTTAATGTTTCAAAAATTAACCCATATTACGAGAATGTGCAGGTCAAGCAATTTTTGACTTCATCTCAATAAAGGATGAAGATTGGAACTGATTGAAGACATCAGATTTTGCCTCCTTGAAGCTGCAATGGAGCCAGTTGAAGATACAAATTGTGCCTTTTGAAGTTACAAGGGATCCAATCAAAGATGTAGGCCTTGCATCCCCAGTGAAATCGCAGAGGCGCAGATTGAAGTTACAAGTTTCATCTTCTTGAAGTTGTAGCAGAGCGGACTGAAGATACCATATTTCATTCCTGAAATTGCAAAAGATCAGATCACGACGAATTTTACACCCCTGAAGAGGAGGTAGATCGAGGCTGCAAGGCAGATTTCTGAAGTTGCAGCGGATCGAACTTAAGCTCCAAGATGCGATGGACTGTAAGGAGGCTACCTGAACTAGAGTACCAGAGAAGTCAAGATTTGACAGGGCGGGGCAAAATTGGCCTTTCATTATGTCTTTGCTCTATTTTCGTTGCACGACAATGAGCAAAGAGGGGCAGCTGTTGTAGCCCAATTTTGCATTCATTATAAACCCAAACAAAAACAAAACAGGATCCAAAATTATAAAGTCCAGTCCATTTACAAAAATACTAAACCTAATTACAAATTTTAACCCATACCCAGGCCCTAATGGCCTAACCCAAATACACCCAAACCCTAACTCAGAAACCCTAGCCCAAATACCCATTTAGCCTTTGCCGCCAATTGCCACTGACCCACTTGCTCTGCCCATCTGACAGCAGCTGCAGCACCGCCCCAAGGTTGTCTCAGCACCGCCCAAGGAGCCCTGCAAGCATTAAACGAGACAAGGACAGAAAGCAATAGAAAAATAATAAAAAATGACTTGTAAACGAAGTAAACAGAAGGCTATAAAAGCCTGATTCAAAACGATTGTAAGGGTCGAATTTTGAACCCCAAAAAAATAGCAATACAAACGCAAGAATATTCAAAGGCAGAATACGAAGGCAGCAAACCTAATATCAAAGCATTCGAACCCTCGAAACCAGAATAAAGACCCCAATATCGGAGGTAATCTGGGATTTTCCATTTTCTGTTTCTCGCACTTTTTATATCCCAGCACATTCAAATACATATACACGTACTCTTTAATAAACTAAGGGTAATAAAAATAAAAAGGGGAAAAGTTAGAAATTTTACCTTTTTTCGGCCACCGGAACGGTGGCCGGAACGGCGGCAGACGGCGGCGCGAACGGTCGCCGACATATCGGCCGGTGATCGGCCGGTGACCGGCCGGCGACCGGTCCGGTGACTGGACCTTCCCCGGATCCCCCCTCTCTCCTTCCTTCCTTCTCTTTCCCTTTCTCTCTCTTCCCTCTTTCCTTTCCTCTCCTTCCCTCTTTCCTTTCTTTCCCTTTCCTTTCTCCCTTCTCCTTTCTCCTTTCTTCTTTCTTTCTCCTCTCCCCTTCCCTTTCTTTTTTTTCTCCTCCGGATACCAAATGAGCTAGAAACAAAAAAAATCGCCCTTTTATACTACCGACCTGGGTCGGGTCGACCCGACCCAGGTCCGCTCAAGGTCCGCGTGCTCTGACGTCACGTGGGGAATTTGCGCAATTGGTCCTTCCGCTTTCTTTTTAAGTTACAATCAAGTTATTTTTATTTAAATTGACCCTGAAAGTTACTCCGTGTTTCAATTTGGTCCCCACTGCAGCGCTGCGTTTGAATAACCGGGAAATTTTCAATTTTGGTCCCCTTATATTTTACCCGTGTTCTAATAAGTCCCTCTCACTTGTTTTAATTTTAAAATCCAGCCCGAAACTTTATTTCCGTATTTCAATTTAATCCCCATGCTACGATGCGTTTTAAAAGTACGGGGAAATTGCATTTTTGGCCCTCTTCGATTTAACCCGTGTTTCAATAGGTCCCTATTTTTAGTTTTTATTTTAAAATTTAGCCCGGGCTCTTTATTTTACTTCCAATTAAGCCCTAGTCCGTTATTTAATTAATTTGTTATCCTCTTTTCTATTATTCTCTATTATTCTCTATTATCAGTATTATTATTATAAATTATATATTATTTTGTCATTATTATTATTATTATTATTATTATTATTATTATATTTATGTGTATGTATAGTATTGTTATTAACATTTTATGTTCTTTTATTTGGTATCTTCATTATTATCATGACTAGTATTTACATACGTATATATATAAAGGTTTTATATACGTACTTATTATATATACATATTTTCAATATATTTATTCCCTTAAACTTATATTATGTATTATTATTGTTATTATTGTTTTCTTATTGTATTTATGTACATACATGCATTTTCATATTTTACATAATATTATTTGTATCTAGTATTATGTGTTATATTTACTATTATTTTTGTGATGTTATGTTATTACCATTGTGTTTTATTATTTTCATTATTAAATCCCCTTGTTTATTAATGTTTTATTAGTATTTATATTATATATTCCAATACTTACGTAATATATATCATGTTTTCTTTAATAATATCCTGTTTAAATTTACGTATATTTAAATACTAATATATTTTACGTAAATATTTGCATACTAATAGTGATGTTCAATACTTTAATATATATTATGTATTCATATTTTAAATACTACGTCTGTATATATATTACATATAAACCCTAATAGTATGTCATATTTGTGGTTTTCACTATTATTATTTATTTGTTCGTATTATCATTATTTTCCCACATTTATATATTTTATCCAAAACATGCCATAAGATATTTTACTTTATTTCGTGTATATTTTATAACACTATGTCAATTCATATAATATCGTCACCTCACGTTTGTATATTTTTCATTTTTATATATGCTACGCGCATGTGTCCAAATACTACGTCGTATAAGTTTTATACATGTTTATGTTTCTTTTATTTACATTATCACTGTTATTATTGTGCATGTATTGTCATATGTTTCATATATTATTTACTCCGTATATTTTTCACCTTTATCATCATTTGTTTTTAACGTACCATATTGTTTCATATTATTATTATTATTTCTATGTCAACTCTATTAATCTTCTTTTCATGTTTTGAAAACAAAGGCAATATACCGATTCTAATATTAAGCCGTGTGATTCATCGCTATGTTGGGTGAATCACGGATGGCTCGTGTTAGAAAGGGATATCCTTTTCAGGAATAACAACTTCAACATGCTCGTGTTTTTGATCAGATCATAACTAAGTTTTAAATTGAAATCGTGCTTTGAAAATCTAGACAACTCGCTTTTGAAAGATACCACCAATTTTTGGGCGTCGCGGGGGTGCTAATACCTTCCCCGCGCGTAACTGACTCCCGGACCCTACTTTTCTCTAAACTTCAACGTAGACTAAATCGAGTCATTCTTTCACGTAAAGAACAAATTTTGCTAGAAAACGGTTTTATTAGGTGTCCGATCACACCTTGGAAAAAGGATCGGTGGCGACTCTTGGCTTTAATCAGAATTCGTTTTCAAGTTTTAAATCGCCACAATTAGCGACCTAAGCTAAAATTTTTTCGTCGCTACACACACAAATAATGGAGAGCATACAAAAGCTTTAGATATTATTTCCGAGCACTAGAACGAAACCATTCTTACCACAAGCTTTTAATAATATGATTGTGATCTGTCATTACGTGCGGCCATCTCCACTATAGAAATAAAAAAAAAAAAGGAAAGAAAGAGCAAATATGCTAGTAAATAAAAACTAGAAAAAGAAAGTAGGTTTCTACATAAAATGATTTTTATGAGCTATAACAAAAAAAAAAAGAACTTCGTTAGAAGTCGAAATATGAAGAAATGTATATGCCTAGATACTTTTCTATGGATAAAGATCGAATTGATAGAGGGAAGCACCCGTAAAGATCAATTAGTGAGGTTTTTGAGCCGATACAATAAATAAAAACTGTTTATATTAGATATAGATATAGATTCTTATATCGAAGGGTCTTTACCTATTTTCTTGTTTGATTATCATCTTTCGTCACTATGGGAGACCCATATTAATTTTTATTTGGTCCAATCAGCAAATATTTCTATCATTTCTGTATTTGCCATTCAATATAGATGGGTATTCCATGACATATATATGTCCCTCTTATCGAAACCATTTTTTTGAAAAACGGTGGTCGACTTGGATTTCGAAAAGTAAACGAAAAAACGGGGTCGCCACCAATCTTTTTTGTCAATGTGTGATCGGTCACCTCGAAAAGGGTTGTTTTTAATAAACAATTTGATTTATCAAAACATTGATTTTGGTCCGCGAAAATCAGCAAGATGGGTTTGGGAGTCGGTTAGCACGAGGAAGGATTAGCACCCTCGATACACCTAAAGTTGTTACCTAGTTGATTTTAATTAGTGTCTTAGTGTCGAAGATTCAAAAACTTGAAAGAATTTAAAATACAATCCATTCTTTGTATTAAAAAACGCTTGAATGATTGAAATGAATGTTAAAGACCCTCTCGTCTCGAAGTAATAAGATTGTCATATCCAGTAAGTTAGGACACAACATCTAGAACCTTCCAGAACGAGCTGGCCTTTTATTTGAAATCCACCATTTTTAAAAGGGTATTCGATTATTTAGGTTGAAGGAAAGTCGAAACCTAGTAAGTTAGGGCATGGCTCCTTGAACTTCCAAATACTGAATGTTGCCTTTATTTTAAAAAATCTTACCTCAAGGTAACAAGATGTCATGGCCAGTAAGTTAGGGCACAACACCTCGAATCTTTGAGGATAAGCATTTATTCGAAAACCATATTGTGAGTTAAAAGGTTATCCCGCTATTTAGATTAAATGAAAAAAAAAACCGAAGCCCAGTAAGTCAGGCACGATTTTCTTGAATCTCTAAATACGAAACATCAATTATTTTTAAAAACTTGATGTACCGAGTAAGGTTAATGTGACATGTTAGTAAAATGTGAGAAATACGGTGCTACATGCATGACAAGATAAATACATTAATAAAATAAAATTGAAAATAAAATAAACAAGATGAACATATATACATAAAATAATTTTAAGTAA